>JACSZP010044246.1:7041-24710 GCA_016161895.1 Pinna nobilis | reverse complement strand
GCAATAAGAATCATTGGAAACATCCGCCATACAAGTTTGGTTGATGTATGACCAGTAGAAGCAGGTGAATCTGACCTCATCCAATCTTCTTAACCACAGCATTGGAAATAAACTAAGTCCAACAAAGGGTTAATTTTGCAAAAAATATAGTCGTAATCCAGCCTCTGAAGCATACAAGGCAATTAGAATCATTGGAAACATCCGCCATACAAGTTTGGTTGATGTATGACCAGTAGAAGTAGGTGAACCTGACCTCATCCAACCTTCTTAACCGGACGCCGACGCCAACGCCGGGGCGATAGCATAAGCCCCCCTCGACTCGTCGAGGTGAGCTAAAAATGTACCAGGGAAGAGACCAACAGCCATCTGCAAGTAAACTGGCAAATTTCTCACATAATCAGTTTAGGTTCCAGTGAGACGCGCTAACAAGAATTGAGAGACTGAGTAGTTTAAAGCATAATTCTCTAACCATTACGGCCACAGAGGCCCAATTTTGAGTACATGCCTTGAAAAGTAATTATTATAAATGCTGTCATCTTTACTGTTATCATAAAATGCTTAAATATAAGGTCCAAATAAACATTGATTCTTACATCCCACACAGGTTTCTTCTTAGTAGTCTTTTTCTTTCTTGGAATACCAGACATAGAATGGGTTTTCCTCACTCTTACAAATGACATCTTGGCACTGAAAACAGAATTTAATATAGACTTATTGTGCAATAAATCAAACAAAACAGTTCTAATTTAGATTTAAATTAGTAAATGTTTTTCATTTCATAACAGTACATTCCGTTTGACAAATGTTGTATCTTTGTTTAACATACCACTCAAGAATCTCTCTATCACATGGACAGGATGGGAATTAAGCGGCAAAAGATCGTTTGGGTTACGCATGGGTTACCAGGTTTGATTTTAGGGCAAACGATCCATCGTTCACCATATTTGACATATCTTAGGTGATATCAGTGAAACACAACACAAGCATCTGCTCTACTCTGGATTTATTCACTAACTTGACTTTATGTACATAAACATGCACATTATAATGGATTGTAATTCATTCAACACAGGGTTCATGTAAGATTAACCCTCATTCAGGCTCACTATGTTGTAACCATTAGCTTAATTGATTTGACAGCTATAACATGTTATCCAAATACTTGTCATCAAATTGTGTTGGGTGCTCACTTTTATTGAGATTTATTATTATTGGTCAACACATTTTTGTGAAGTTTGTTTGTTTTAAATGCATCAATGAATAGCCTTCTGGGTCTTTGATTTAAAAGCTGGTAGATTCATATACTTTCCCTGAATGATAAATAACAGACAATGACTGGCTGCAAAGTAAAGAAAATACAATACTTTGTTATTTTCAACATAATGATAAAATGCAGTGTCAACAAAGTTGATGTGCATCGTATCTTGTACATGTATAAGGAAATGGTACATTGGAAGTAGCTATAACCAGAAAAGATGTACATGTACATTGTGTATACATGTGTGGTGGCATACAATTGTAGAAGAAAAGGTGGTAATCTATTTTGAAAAATGGGTTACCAGACACTCAAACCTGGTAACCCGTGGATAGGTTACCATAACCAATGCTTAATTTCCTCCCTGCATGGAGATGTCCATCACATCACCAATGTCGGTGATATGTGACAAATTTGGCCATTGCTTGGCACTTACTAGTATGGCCGTTGAGCAGTGAGGGTTCTTTAACATGCTGACAACTACTGTGACACGGGACCTTTGGACAGGGAAAGCTTACAGAATCATGGCGTAGATTCTTACCCATGAGAGGGCGAACATACTAACCAATGAGTCACAGTGGCCTCATCTCAAAGCAGAAAAACACAGTATATTATTGGTCTTAAACCAAATCAATGGCTCAAGTTTTAGCAAAGGCACAGGTAGTTTTTCATCTTTAAGCTGAGAGCAAATAATGATGAATCCCAAGTCTCAGTACAACTGTCAGTACAAAAATAGTTTCTTGAGCATACATCAGCTTTAGTTTTAACATGATGATATGATAACATCAATTAACAGAATACAAACCATGTCTCTTATGAAGTTATGTAAGATATAATTGTTTGACTGTGGCATTGACTTTTGAGATGCATTGTAAAAGTACTGGTATTGATAACACATACTGTGTTTAAAACTCCATCAACATTAACTTCACAGCAAGTGTAAAGACTAAAATTAAAAACTAAATATAAAGCGAATGTAAACAAATAGATAAATTACAGAAAATCGTGTGTTTTGATCTAAAATTGCATACAATAGTTGTAACAAAATCTAAATTACCATATGTTCAATACAATTCTGTTTTAAAGGCACTAATGCTACAACAGAATTTAGTGTTGATACAAATTGCATGTTTTGACATGCATCAACGGCTTGGTCCAAACGTAAAACATGTGAAAAATACAGTAAAACTACCTGATATGAAAGATACAGAAATTTGAAGTGTATGGTGCAATTAGTATTCTCCAATGAACAAACAACTCCGCGCCAAAACCTCAAAAAACTCATCTGCAATCAACAAACAAAAGTTCTACAGTTGAACAACCCGCTTCTAAGGACGCCATTTTCAAATAATGAATTTCCGGAAAGGGAGGCAACTCAGAAAAAAATTCGAACTTTTCTGGAACTGACTATACAAAAGCTGCGCACATGCTATGCGCATTGAATTCGGTACAGTCTAATGCTCAAGAACAAAACCAGTTTACCTGTACTCACAATTGCAGTATCAGTAATCCTAGGGTAATTGGTAATCGCAGGTAAGTCTACAATTAATATAGCGCCGTGTATTACATTAAGGGAATACACGAGTAGATCCTTATCAGTCTATGAATGTTATGTTTAGGGTCTCTTATTGTTTTCGTTTCACCAGTCGGCGTGAATCGGGAATGGTTCACTCGGACTGTCGCCGTGTTTTTTGTACATGAACTGCAATACAAGTATTTCTCTATCCAACAAAGCGATATTATATTGTCTATACCACCTTCTAGCACAACTTTGTATATCTTAAGTTAATCTGTGTTCAGTTTCCTCCTCATCTTACATATAGTTTTGATAGTAGAATGTGTTACTGTTAGCCTAATGTGGCCTACAATGGCGTACTGGTAAATAAAGAAATCAAGGCTAGGCCTACAAAAATCACCTCAATAGTAGTAGGTATTTCACTCCAGAACAAATACAATCCACATTCACCCATTTAATAGCTGTGTGAAAATGTTAATACTTTTGTCACCTTACTTTATTTCCAATTAATTTTATTTTTATTTATTTATATATATTTTTTTTATTTATTTAAAATGAAAGATAAGGAAATTTCCGGGCCAAAATTTCCTTGTTCCAGTTGGTGAAGCCATACAACACTAATTATTGAAAAAAAGTAGAGGGGACCTAAAACGATTATCTAAAATATATTGCTTTATATTAATATAATTCAATTTCCTCCAATGGGAAGTATCCTTGTAAAAATATGACAAAACACTCTGTTTCCACAGAAAAACTCTGTGGAAACAGAGTGTTTTGTCATATTTTTATTGCTTTATATTAACTATAGTTATATGCTAGCCCGAGCTGCCTGATTAATAATTTCCAAAAATAGAGACAGGTCAAAGAAAGAGTGATATACATTTGTAATAAACTAATAGGTGGGTTTACAATGTGGTGGTCATCTTATGGCCTGTTCCCATAAAAAAAAATTCCTGATGATGGCATGTACAGAAAAGGGGAAATCCATCAGAAGCATGCGTCTTCACTCTGCGTTCCCGATTTCGATTTAGAGGTCTAATTCTTCCTATGCTTAAATTAGAATTTAAAGGAACCAAACAACCCATAGCAAATACATGAAAAACTATGATACTTTGTAAAGTTTACTTCTTACTTAACTTTTCTATAGATAAGAAATATCTCACATCAATTGCAATATTTAGTGGGGCCTTCGTGGTTTGTGTGTTCGACTTCGCATCGAAGGGTCCGGGGTTCGATTCCTGCAGCACCACTTCGCAGTTGGCTGTCCCTGTCTTTCGGATGAGTAAAAACCGAGGTCCCGTGTCACAGCAGGTTTTGGCACATTAAAGAGCCCTCCCTGCTCTGCGGCCAGCAGTGCCAAGCATAAGCAAAATTTGTCTCCCTTCACCGGCACATGGTGACGTCTCCATGTAAGTGAAATATTCTTGAGTTGGACGTTAAACAACAACGCAACAACAACAATATTTAGTTAAATTTGGTTTAAGCCTATCATACAGGTATACCATAATTTATATTTTAATGACCTGTCAAAACACTACCACTACTATTGTGGATATTAAGTGTATTTGTGGGGCAAAATCAAATAAGAGTTACTTTTCCGTTTACCAAAAAATCTGTTTCCGAAGAATTTATTGTTCACTTCTCCTTCACTCAAATAGTTTACTGTTCTGTTTTCAGAAGGTAAGTAGGGCCTGTGAGCCATCATGGCTGCAGTTGAAGAAAACGTCATGATGACAGCAACACCTCCAGGACCTGCCTTTCCTCAGCAATCACAGGACAACATACAGAAGATTCAAAAGGTAAGTAGTTTCTATGAAATATGTAGTTTTTATAGCACCAGTGAAATGTTTGCCACAAGAATGATTTCATAACTTGCAGTGCAAGCCACTTCCTCATTATACAGAGTTGATGTCCAATATACAACTAGACATTTAATCAAAGAATGTTGGTCTCAAATTTGAACTATGGTTATGAAATTTTTTTCTGACTATAAAGAAAATAATTTGAAAAAAAGAGCCAATAAAATTTTCACAAATATTCTTCTTTTGCATGTCATGATTCTTTATTTAGAGCCCCTACCAACAAGTTGGAAACTTAGAGTTTCCTCCGTCTGACCATCTCTCTATCGATTCATGCTTTAGTTTTCTAGTCTTTTTTTCCCTGCTATTGCAGAATGAGTGGATTTTTTTAAATGTGAGCGTTATTTCAGTGGGTTAAAGACCTAGTTGAAGTTTCCTTCCAGTCAACCTATTCTTACTCTTAGCACAGTTATATGGCTTTAGTACTTAAATCAGTAGGGAATTGAATTTCTCTGATCAAATATTTGTTTTAGGACTGAAAATGCAATTGTAGGGAAATTACCCCTTTGCTCTATCATGAAGATAATAGGAACAGTAATGATTTTCATGTGTATGGTTCAGTACAGTCATCATTTGTGTACCAAGTTCTACATCAGAAATAATTTTGTTTCAGGCCATGAATCAGTTAGAGGAAAAGGGAATGCAGGATGATCCCAGATATGCTCAGCTGATGGCTATGGCACGCTCCGGTGGAATGCATCCACAGGGTATGCAAGGAGGTGGACATAACCAAGGAATGCCCGGTGGACCACAACACCATGGTATGCAGGGAGGCCACCCTCAAGGTCAGAGGATGAGTGGTGCCCCAGGTTCAGGGATGATGTCTGGCGGACCTCATGGAATGCCTCAAAACATGCCACAAGGTATGTCAGGAGGTCCCCAGGGAATGCATCAAGGAATGGGAGGTCCACAGCACAGAATGGGTGGAATGCAACAACAAGGAATGCCCAATGTGCCTCCACAGGGTATGGGAGGACAAGGTCAAGTTATGCCAGGATCTAATAATAATATGAACAGTCAGATGATGGGAGGACCAAATATGTCTGGTCCTGGAAATTCAGGACCAGTTAATGGTCCTGGAATGGGTCCACAGTCTGGTGGCTACAGTAATACAGGAGGACAAAATATGCATGGAGGTAACAACATTGGAGCTTCCAACAATATGCCAAATCAGTCAATGTCTGGTCCAATGAATTCTGGGATGTCAGGACCAGGTAACATGCAGTCTGGTCATGTTATGGGTGGTATGGGATCTGTTAACCATGGAATGAGTGGGCCAGGCATGCCGCAGCCTAACAACATGGGTGGCCCCGGTATGATGAATAGATCACAGCAGATGGGTCAACCAAGCCAGAGGATGGATGGAGATCAAATGCAAGGTAGTGATGCAATGAAGTGGTTTTATGTGTAACAGTTATTTTTAAGTAAAATAGTGATCAGTTTTACAGTGGTATTTACTAATCAGCAATTGAGTATCATACAGAGTTAATTGACATTTTTCCTTACTGATATTTAATGGGTATTTGACCACTTTTAACAACAAAACTATGCTGACAATTGACAGTATTTTGTCAGCTGTAATTGAAACCAACCTGCTGCAATAATATGGACCTTGAAGGTAGATAAGAAGACTTTATATATGTAGTAGCATATCTCAGCCATTTGGATAATGCCACAGTTTACATGGATACAGTTTCCGGTAGGTAGTTGATAGATGTGATTATTATACTTTTATTACTCCCTTTTGTAGGTCAACAAGGAATGCAAGGTCAGCTTGGAGGACAAATGCCACAGGGTGGGTCCAGGCCAACAGCATTTAATCCACAGCAGCTATCTCAACTAAGAGCTCAAATCGTGGCATACAAACTTCTATCAAGAAATCAGCCCATCTCCGAAAATATGAGAATGGCTATTGAAGGCAAGCGGTATCCAATGCAGAGACCCCCGGGTAAATATGTTTATTCCTTTTTGGTTTGCACTACACTCAACAATCACACGGTGGCTGTCAGTCTTTATTAGGGGAGATAACCCACTTACAATTATACCAGAGATGTGACCACCAGTAGTACACAAATAAACTTCCAACATTTCTCACATATTCAACCTGGGTTCAGTTGAGGTTTGAAATTTTGCTAATTGGAGGTGAGAGACTAAATGATTCTTTACTCTACCAAAGAAGCCCCTTGTTTGCTAGTGCTTGTCAGTTTGAAAAGTAGTGAAACATTTAAAAGATAGAATTCAAATTAATTATGATGTGTTATGTACAGTTCAAGTGTAGGGGTTTACCTGGCATCCTAATTCTAGGGGTCCCTTAGACTCCATACAGTTTTCTTTGAGGGTCCAATCAATAAATTTAAGGGTCCACAAATTATAATATATTTAAAATTTAACATATGAATAAAACAAATGAGTTATCTATACAAGGTATGAAATACATGAACTATTTGTTGTCTTTAAGTTCAACTTTGTTAGCGTAAATCATACAGGTATTAAGATGGAGATGAGAGTGGAATAGGAAAAAAGCTTTTTTTTCATATTATGTGTCCAAATCGATGCACAATAAAAAAAACGTTGGGGGTACAAACAACTTTTTGAGGGTCATATACTCACATTTTGTCCAGTAAATCCCTGAGTGTATGAATAAGTGATATGTACTGAACATATAAAATTTAGTGGTTTGCCTTGAGCAGCTCTGTTGTGGAGGTAAAGCAGGAACAAATATCAAATATATCTTGTGCTCTTGTTACAGATGCAGGTCAGCCTCCACAGGGACGAATGCCTCCACAGGCAGGTCAACAGCAGATGCCACAGCCACCATCATCACAGCTTAGTCAACAGTATACTAGTGGATACTCTGGTGGACAAATGACACAGGGTCCACCTGGCACACCTAGTGGTCCACAGCAGAGACCACCTCAGCAACAGCCACAGCAGCCACCAGTAGGTGCTCATCCTCCATCAGTTCAAGCTGTGATGACCATGCAGCAGAAGCAGAACAGAATTGCTCCTGTGGCTAAGCCACAAGGTCTCAATCCACTAGAAATTCTCAATGAGCGTGAAAACAGGTACCTATTTCATTATCAGCTGCACATCAGAATAAAATATAGCGCATCTCGTGCTTTTGACAATTTCAAAGATATACGTTGTGTTGCAAGAGAATGTAAAGGTGCATCCTTGTGATACACAAATGCATATTGATGACCTTTTGAAATGTGCTCTGTAATATTTGATTGCTGTATGATTTGCAATTATCTTTTTCTCTTAATTAACCAGAATTGCCTCCAGAATATCTTCGAGAATTCAAGAACTGCAGAACATGCCTGCTACCATGCCAGATGACATGAAAACAAAGGCAATGATAGAATTCAGAGCTTTACGGCTTCTCAACTTTCAGAGACAGGTAAGTGTCTTTTGTTGTATGTCTGTGAGAAGGTTCATGGTTATTATCTTCTCATCAAACATTAGAAGTATCTATGCAATATCGTAAATACCTTATTTCTCACAAGTACTTAATTTTACAATCTCCTCCTTTTGTATCAAATCTTGAGAATTTAAAATCGCGAGCTTGCGACTTCGGGAAATTAAATTTCATGTTTTCAATCCAGTTTCCTGGAAACTGAGACAAAAAGTGTTCAAATTATATAATCTAAGCTGATTAATTCATTTTATATATATTGATAAAATACTTTACATTATATGAATTTTTATAATATTTTTTATATGCGTGTATTTGAAATATTTGAAATAAAATGAAATAAATAGTGAAATAAAGTTCATCTATATCAAGTCACTACATGCGTTCAGTTGATCTTAAATTATTTTCATAGATCAAGATTGGCATATTATTATTCCATTGTAAACAGAACTTTCACATCATTCAAAGGCGAGAATTTAAAATCTACAAGGCTGTCTACTCGCCAAATTACAAGGATATTAATTCCTCACTTTTATTTAGGGATTTACAGTATTACAGATCTGTGTATTGATTTGTTCTCTAATGGTCAATTTAAAGAGGTCTCTGTGGTTAGTCATCATTCTGAATCCAAATTTAAGATGGTCTGTCGAATGTAGTGTTATTGTTAAGAAGCATAGCAAACAAAGAGAAGAATAATAGAATCTTACATGGGTGTGATGAGTGGAGATGGAAATCTCATCCTAAGTGGTAAGAATCTGTTTGTCTAATCCAAAGGTTTCTGGAGGATTGGACTTTCATATTTTCTTACCACAAGGGTTATGATTTCCTTTTCCACTCAACACATCCATGTTTGATTCTTTTCTCCCACACTTCCATGACTAGAATGTTTATACATGCGGAACTTGGTATGACAGTCGGCAATTAAACTCCTATATGTGACATCATAGCGTGTGCAAGCTGTCTTTCCATTATCTTTTCACGGGTAAATATTGTCTTTCACAGCCACGGAGAAAGTGGTGATCTCTTTAGTGATCATACATTTTATGACACTTGGTGCCTAATATTGGCTCTTCAATACAATGGTTTTATTAGCGCCAAGGTTGTACTCCCACAATGCCATGATTGTTTTGTTTTTTTATTCTTTAATACTAACTTAGATAAGAAAATGGGACCTAGTGTTGAGGATTGGTTTGGCACAATGAAGATTTCTTACAGCACTGCTTGAAATAAAGTCCTTAGACTAGGTCTAGTGAAGTCTGTATCAGTGTTGTAAGTAGCAAAGACCACCTCAAACACAAACAAAATTGATGACAGTTGTAGGTACATTTGCCAAGAAATGAGAACAGCCATATTCAAAGCTCTGATGTGTCTAATGGGTATTTGTTTATTTTACAGTTGCGTAGTGAAGTGGTGGCTTGTATGCGTAAAGACACAACATTAGAGACAGCTCTGAACACAAAAGCCTACAAACGAAACAAGAGGCAGTCTCTCAGAGAAGCCAGAGTCACAGAAAAACTGGAGAAACAACAGAAATTGGAACAAGAAAGGAAACGAAGGGCTAAACATCAGGTATAAACCAGGATTATGCCTTATCAAGTTTTCCAAATTAAGTATCAAAGACATCTTGATTTTTGTGTTTAATTCATTTTTATATGAGATAGACTGTTTGAAGATATTTCATAATTCCTCAGAGAAATTTATGTCACATTGTCATCAAATGTGTAATGCACTTTATTGCAAATTTTATCAAAGCCAAATGAAAAGATATGTGAATGTATCATATTAGTATATTAGTTTTTAGCATATTGTAATAGCATAATCTATTTCATGTCCTTTTGTTTGATTTTTCAGGAATATCTGAATGCTGTTCTACAGCATGCCAAAGATTTCAAAGAGTTCCATCGCACTATCTCCAGCAAAATTACGAAAGTCAACAAAGCCATAATGATGCACCATGCCAACACAGAACGAGAACAAAAGAAAGAACAGGAAAGACTGGAGAAAGAGCGTATGAGAAGACTCATGGTTAGTAAATCTCCTCTATACTTCACTGTGGAAAGTCTACTGAATTTTCCGGTCCCAGTTTTCATCAGTATTTTGGTTATTTTGTGGTTGTTTTAGGCTATTGTAGGCTATAGTTTTGTCTGCCTGTGTCAAAGAATTCATCAAGCATGACAAGGGTATTACATGGTAGGCATTTCTCTGTACATTACCCCACTATAGACTTGTAATAAAACAATAAAAAAAACAACAACTTAAACCACATGTTTGGTGTAATGAGCAGGTATTTGCAATGATTACAAAGTGCTCAAGGTACTTATCAGTAGCCATGAATACATGTTTCATATGGTACTAGAAGTAATTCTAAAACTCTGAGTTAAATCCAATTTGCCCTATGATTTGTTATATCCAAGAGATTTGGTCATTGGACCCCGAAATTCTTTTTTTTTTTTATACAGAAACCATTTGATTTTTTTTATTTGAAGTAGCAGTATTTGAACTAACATAATCATTTCCATGACAGGCTGAAGATGAAGAGGGTTACAGGAAGCTTATTGATCAGAAGAAAGACAAGAGACTGGCCTATCTGCTGCAACAGACAGATGAGTATATAGAGAATCTGATGACACTGGTGGCCCAACACAAAGAGGAGCTGAAGAAGAAGAAACAAAAGAAGAAGAAAAAGAAGAAGAAGGATGAGGAAACAACACCAAATAATTTAGAGGTAATGGTATCATAAAAATATACATATTTCCCATCTACATATCTTTACTATGAATATTGCTGTCTTATATTTCATTGGCTTTTTTGTCCTTAATTTGAACAATTTAGGGTTGTACTTAAATTTCCCATGAATGCTTGGAACTTGCACCTTATCTATGACTTATGGGAAGGTCATTTTGATAGACTTCAAATTCAGAACCTACTTTTAGAATAAGAAATTTGACCACAATGGGTAAAAATGTGAATTTTTGCCTTATTGACAACCTATTAAGCTTTAAAGGTAGATTAATATCTATGGTATGGATGCTACACAGAAAAAGACCTTTGAAATGACTTCAGGTCCATTGATTTGTGATTGCAGTCGAAGATTACCTGACAAAGCTGTATCTTTTTTTACTCATACTGTATTAAAATATTTATATATTTCATTTGTTTCCCATAATGACATAAAAATCTATTTTAACAATACTATATGTTTATGTTTCTAGGATGGAGATGAAAACTCCAACATGAGTGAAGTGAGGGTCTCTGTGATTGAAACGGCCACTGGAAGAGTTCTGCCAAAGGAGGAAACCCCACTGGCCAGTCAGCTAGATACATGGCTGGAGCTACATCCAGGGTAATATATGTCAAGGCACTAAAAAGTATTGAAGGATGAAATACTTTTTACACTGCCATGTTATCATTTCTTTGTCCCAAAGCACATTTCAATTGTCCATTTCTTATAATAAGGAGTTCATTTGATACCAATATTTTCTACTATGATTTTGTTGCTTGACTTATTTTTGTAAATCTAATGTTATTTGCTATGGCTTTCATATATAGCATTTATATTTCATAAGGTAAAGGATTCAATTTGTTTGTGAAATTCTTGGCCTTTTTTACTCAACACTGAAGTCAAATGTTGTATGATTTCAATGTCACTTATGTTTCATTGTGAACAGGAATATCAGTGTTTCAAAAAACACAACTTATTCATTTAGGAAGATGAATATGTTCTTATATTCTTTTACTGGCCATTCATCTACAATGTCATCAAAGAAGTATGTTTTGTCTTATTATTAGTAGTAGAGTTGTCCTCTATTTGAAATTTGTCTCTTCATCAACATACATACATATTTGTAGGCATGAAGTTGCCCCACGAGAAGATGGAGAGGAGGATGAATCGTGTGAGTCTGGGGAAGAGGAAGAGGAGGTTTGTATAGCCTTGTACAACATTGACCTTATGACCTCAACAAATACATGAACATGGTTACCAGCCAGTACAAAAGAAACCACCCACACACAAACTCACATATAAATGTATACATAGCAGGATTTGATATATGAAGTGTGAAGTGTTATATTACTTATAAATGTCAGGAAAATGTTATCTTTTTTTGAAGTGAGGTTTTTATGCGACAAAACAACAATGGTCAAAATGTTAAATCAGCATCAGATGAAATTTTCAAAAAGAATTTGAAATGAATGATTGATGGTGACAGGTGTATTGGAGTAAATGGAACTGTCAGCTTTGTAGTATTTTACTTATTCAATGTTTTTAGTATTGCTAATATTCGCTATTTGATACATTTCAAAAGTGGCATGTTCATTTGCAGAGAAATTATGTTGATTCTATGTATGTTGCACAATTTTCTTGTAAAATGGATATATATGCAAGTTTTACTTATTTATTCTTTTTTCTTTTTCTTTTTTTGGATATTGCTTGATGTCTGTTAATGTCATATATAGAAACTAAAGCTCACCATTCTTGAACATATCTATACTGTAAGTTTTGATTGATCACTTTCAGAATGAGGAGCAGGAGTCCTCCCAAGCTGCAGTAATAGAGCCTGTGAATAAGGTATACCAAACTTGGGATTCCAATTTGTTTCATTTTAAGACTGATTCAGCGATGTGTATGTTCTGGAGAATGATTTTGCTGGAATCCATCCCTAGACTGAAATTTCAGATATCTTTCATATTTGTTATGTTAAGATAATTTCTTTTTTGTATTGTATACATTTTCAAATGAAAATCATTACCAGGACTGTCAGTTTCTATATTTTTTTCTTTTTCAGATTACTAGAGCTGAGGATATGGATGACAATATAGCACAGGATGTCATAATGTATGATTTTGTATTTTACATAACTTCTTTCAGGGTAGCTTGATTAACACTAAATGCTATTTGTGTCTACATTATTTCATTCACACCATAAGAGCATTTGGCTGCTCAGATTTTGACCAGTCCTGGGGGTACTCCCCTCTGTACGCAAAGATATCAATTATTATTGTCATGTCAGAAGGACAAACTGGTCATGCCACGACTGGACTCAGGTCTGCCACATTGGTCATGCCACTGACTGGCCTCATGTCTGCCACACTGGTCATGCCACTGACTGGACTCAGATCTGCCTCCCTTTTATTGACAGTTGAGCTCATCTATACATCGACATGGCCAACCCTGTACTAAATGTCACTGATAGTCTGATGCATTATGTAATATGTATTCCTAGCTGTCAAAACTTAAAAAAGATACACAACATCTGTGTCTTGGCAGTCTCGAGGTTCTTGGTGTGATCTCTAAATGATTCTTTACTGTATGAGTGTAGGTAGAGATTTAGAGTTGGAAGCAAATCTTGTTCATGCTAGAAATGAAAATTGAGAATCTTAATTTGTCAGATATTGATAATATAAATTCATAATGTTTTTGAATGGCAGGTCTACCTATTTTGTTTCATGTTTTACATATCCAGTGAGGCCTCCATGGTCAAAGGCCACCTAAAGGCAGGTGGTCTCTTTCTAGTTATATTTGTAACCGGGATCTCTCCTCCACCAAGAATAAGTGCCCATATCAATATGACTGAAAGATTATTGCGTATGGGGTAATCCAGTTCAAAAATGACATATCCAGTATTTCAATGTTTTACACATCAGCACAGAGTTATCCTTATTTTTCATCTGTAGTCGTGCCACACGAGAGGAAGATGATGAGTATCACAGAAATGCTGTTACCACTCAAGACAATGCCAGCAAAAGTTACTATGGTATTGCTCACACCATCCATGAAAATGTTACAGAACAGGCGACCATAATGGTCAATGGAAATCTTAAAGAATACCAGGTATGCATAGGATTTAATGATTAAGGAATTTAAAATCTGGCAAGGTTTTTTTTTTACCAGGCCATGAGTAACAGTTAGAATATATAGATTTACTCTTGTTGACTTTTTGTGGCACCAATTTTGATGAATCAGCCTTTAATCGTTGAAAAGTATTTTCATTGTAATGTACAGATTTGTTCATGTAGCACTCAACATTTTATTGAACAGAGTACAACTTAGCCCATGTTAGAGTAAGTGTTGTCAAGTGAAGGGTTTTCAAGTTCTCAATGTCCCATATCTTCATACAAGTTAAATATTCTTGAATGGCACATTAAAAAATTTTCAAACAAAATAAATGAGGAACATATACTTATCTTTCATTAACCACCATTACTTTTTTTTCCAGGTTAAGGGTTTGGAGTGGCTGGTATCCCTATACAATAACAACCTGAATGGTATTCTAGCTGATGAAATGGGTTTGGGTAAAACCATTCAGACTATTGGCTTAATTACATACCTGATGGAGAGAAAGAGAGTTAATGGACCTTTCCTGATCATTGTTCCTTTATCGTAAGTGAAATTCCCCTATGTGTCACTTTTGTTATGTATATAATTACATCTGTCCCATAGTTCAGACTTTGCCCATCATGCTGCTCCATATTTTGATTCAGCATCATTTTCAGCCTCCTACTGGCAAGCCAAAAGGGACTTATAGTATCCTCTATCTTTCCATCCTTTTATCCTTCTATCTGCCTGTCTGTACACCCTTGTTTTCTGGACTTTGCAGATATTGAAATGATTTTTATGTCCCAT
The DNA here is from genome assembly GCA_016161895.1 of Pinna nobilis. Classification (NCBI taxonomy): domain Eukaryota; kingdom Metazoa; phylum Mollusca; class Bivalvia; order Pterioida; family Pinnidae; genus Pinna; species Pinna nobilis. Next base: position 10,043 of record JACSZP010044246.1, on the reverse strand, counting down.
AATTGGAGATGGGGGGCATGTAGTTTTGTCCTGTCTGTTTGTCTGCAAAAACCTTGGGCATAACTTTTGAATGATAAGTGTTAAGGCTTTCATATTAACATGAGTATTCGTTGTGAGAGGACCTTTCAACAGGTACCAAAATTTTAGACCTTGACCTTGGAGTTTGACTTACTTTAAAGAACTTTAAACTGGACCATATCTGTTGAAATATAAGAGACAGGTCTTTCATGTTTCACATATACATTCCTCATGACTAGAGCTTTCATTTGTTATCAAGTTTTTTACCTAGTGACCTTGACCTTTTACCTACTATTTAATTTTTCTGTCGTACAGGGGCATCAGTATTTCACAAACACATCTTCTTTTGAATGTGACTGTATATCAATGGGTTGCGGATCCAGTGATTTGTTTTGTTCCAATTAACATATTTTTAGCAGAGTTCTGGCTTTTAACTCATTCTGGTAGGGAACCAAGGATCAAACACTTGTTTAGTTAAATTTTCTCATTGCTCTATCAGTCACTGGTTTTTATGCAACTTTTATGAACCAATAATTACTTATCTCTTTTAACCATCTGATAGACAGATGATTTTGAATAGTGTTTTCAATATTACAGCACATTATCTAACTGGTTGTTGGAGTTTGAGAAGTGGGCGCCCTCAGTGATCAAAATACCATACAAAGGCTCTCCAAACAATCGCAGAATGCTTGCCCCACAGTTGAAGGCCGCAAAGTTCAATGTGCTGCTAACTACATATGAGTATATCATCAAAGACAAGGCTGCATTGTCTAAGGTATGTTCTTGTCTTACAAAAATGATTTATTGCTTAGATGAAAATTACTTAAATTCTCTGTGTAGAGTAGAACCTTAGGAATGTTATTCCAGTGCTTGTGGCATAATGTTAACTTGATGATGTTGTGTAATAAATGTCACATTGGATTACGGATATTATACATCTAAAGCATTGGGGAAAGTTCATGTCATGACAGATATGTTGGTCTTACATGCTTAAGTGGTTGACCTGCTAAGATTTTTCCGAAAACTAACTACTGTATGTTAGCCAAGATATTAAAAAAAACTTGTTTCAAGCTACATAACATACAAAAGTACTTAGGTTGTAGTTGACCTACTTTTATGGATTCATGGTAAGCAGTTGGGGACATGTATTGCTTCAGTAATACCCAGTATTCTTGTTTTCCTTGCAGTTGAGATGGAAGTACATGATCATTGATGAAGGACATCGTATGAAGAATCATCATTGTAAATTAACACAAGTACTGAATACGCATTACTGTGCACCTCACAGGTTACTTCTGACTGGAACACCATTACAGGTTAGTTTTGATACAGACATCACAGCTTTATTCTGAATTCACTTAATAGTGCATCTCACAAATAAGCTATAATGTGACCAAATTAAAAAGCTAGTAAGATGCAGATATTAAGGATATGTTATGATTACATACTTAATTTCTCACTAAATACACTATTGTAGGTGTGTTATAAACACACAATATTGTTCAGCTAACAGACTACTTTGTGCTAAAACACCTTTCAGTTAAATTTAACATACTATTTATAAGTTAGTCTATATCAAACTTTCTGCCACTACACACAGGAATATCTTGGTCTTAGTTTGATTGCCTCTTTTTAGAGCACCATAACAGACAAATTCTAAACTTAGCTAATGTCAAAACTAAAGGTTTCTTAAAAAAAACTATGGATACAAAATGAAGCTATCCTACTAAATTTGAAGGATAGTAAAAATTGGCATGTGACTTAATCATGAAGACCTAAATGATAACATAATGAATTCTTTCATTGCAGAATAAGCTGCCTGAGTTATGGGCTCTGTTGAATTTCTTGTTACCCAGTATTTTCAAGTCGTGTTCAACTTTTGAGCAATGGTTCAATGCTCCATTTGCAATGACTGGGGAAAAGGTAAGATTACAGAAATACTGCATATGTTCATATTTTCTGTTTGTATAATTTTCAGTACATGAATGAAATGTAGTCGGGGATGAATCTTAGTTGTGTCATCAATTTTGTAAAAACGCTTTTTATTTGGACTAAATTCCATGTTGTTAGACTGAGTACTCTTATCATTTTCCAGGAAACATATTAGTGGTAAAAGTTAATATGGATTCCATCAGTTTTTAATACTTTTTGAAAATGTTGAATGTTACTAAGTTATACCCCCGCCAACAAAGTTGTAGGGGGGTATACTGGATTCACCATGTCTGTCCGTCCGTCTCTCCATCTGTCCATGTATTCCGCACCATAACTCAAGTACCCATGGGTCTACAAAGTTGATACTTCACACATGGGTTGCCCATGACTCAAGGAGAATCCCTATTGATTTTTGAGTTCGAAGGTCAAGATCGCATAACTCCGTTCCTTGAAAATGCTGCCATGGGGGGTATAAGTCCCGTTAGGTCAATTCTAGTTTTCTCTGTTCCATTTCTAGCCTGTCAAGTAAATTTCCTTTCTGACAGTATTTATGATTAATGATGAGCTTTTGAAAATAATCAAAATTTATTTTAAGTAGCATACACAGAAACCTGTACTAGTAAAGACATATTTTATTGCAAAAAGAATTAGCAATTTACCTTCTCTTTAATGATTGTCATTCCTCTCATGTTTCACCACATTTTATTGCAACAGGTGGAATTAAACCAAGAAGAGACTCTTCTAATCATCCGACGTCTGCACAAAGTCCTGAGACCTTTCTTGTTGCGTAGGTTGAAGAAAGAAGTGGAGTCACAATTGCCAGAGAAGGTATTGCTCATCTAAAGAATACATTATATATTTCTGATAAATAACATAATTAGGGCACATCATATTGAAATATCATGAATACAATTTGACCTGTTTGATCCACTAAATTAAAACTTGGTCATGATATTACGAAATTTCACCCTATTAATATACAGACTAACCTGTCTTAGCGACCCACGGAAAACCTGTTTTAATATGACCTAAGTGCATGATTCCCAAAAAAA
>JACSZP010044241.1:0-10526 GCA_016161895.1 Pinna nobilis | reverse complement strand
CTCTCTCTCTCTCTCTCTCTCTCTCTCTCTCTCTCTTTTTTTCTTTTTTAAGTGAAATTATTGGGGGATGTAGCCCCCCTCCGTTTCATGATGACGAGGTTCGTTTCGTTCGTATCCGAATCCACGTATCAAAGGAAGTGGCAGCACGATAATAGATTCGCAATGCCTAACGGCCTGAAATGCCAATATTTGAAGCCTTTGTCTAGCATTCGGCGACATCTCCATACCTGAAATATTCTGGTCGTTAACAACGTAAACATAACAAACATCAAATTTTCTCGCTGTTTTTCATTCCCTGTTTGAAATAATCCCGCAATTAATAAAGCTGATCAACTATCTACTTGTCCATTGAATACGACTGAACTCCGGCCGATGGTAGAAAGTTAATGTTTTGACTTCTCAGAAAAAGTGTAAATTTTACAGAAAAAAGTGTAAAATTTACAGAAAAAAGTGTAAATTATACAGAAAAAAGTGTAAAATTTACAGAAAAAAGTGTAAATTATACAGAAAAAAGTGTAAATTATACAGAAAAAAGTGATAAAATTACAGAAAAAGTGTAAATTTTACAGAAAAAAGTGTAAAATTTACAGAAAAAAGTGTAAAATTTACAGAAAAAAGTGTAAATTTTACAGAAAAAAGTGTAAAATTTACAGAAAAAAGTGTAAATTATACAGAAAAAAGTGTAAAATTTACAGAAAAAAGTGTAAATTATACAGAAAAAAGTGTAAAATTTACAGAAAAAAGTGTAAATTATACAGAAAAAAGTGTAAAATTTACAGAAAAAAGTGTAAATTATACAGAAAAATGTATGAACATTAAAAAAAAGTGAATTAAAAATGTCCCTAATACGCCTCCGTAAGAAACATTTTTTACTTTTTTTTCAATTTGCATAACTTTTTCCTGTTTCCTGTTATAAGACAGCCGTCATCGGACGCAAAAATAAGAATGAAAATAAAATTGGCCTGATCTATATATAAACCATGAATCGATGCTCCACTTTTACTCCAAAAAGAAAGGCATTGATTTACTCGTTGAAAGCATTCTTGAAGGAATGATACCCAAACGGGATACTTAAAAAGATAACTCATCGATCTCCTAACCAAATTGGGAATATAGAAATCTTTCTAGCGCCGGAGAGGGGATGACTGTATTAAAGTGCTAATGGCTCAGCTGGAAATTATCACGACTTTGTTTCTTTATATAAGCGTTTGGCTACCTATAGCGAAAACCTATGCGCAATGTTAAAGCATTGCTCAATATCTGTTAAAATCGTTTTTTTCTCGGCAGCAAAAAGAGGGAAAAAGATAAATAAAGAAAAGTAATCAGTGTAGAAATAAATGATTGTAACACTGTGTTATAGTTCATTACTGGGGCACTACCAATTGATATCAGTATTGTTAAACGTTATTATGTAAATCAATAACGCATCCACCTCCACAGATTCCTTTATGACGATTAATATCCGATCCATACCTCAAAGTGAAACACTCATGTAATTGACTCTTCGTAGAGATAATACTACTTGGTTTCACTTTAGTTTTCTTCAAGGCGCTAGGTCATCGATTCTTGATAATCAATAAAACCTGTCCTCCTTTTCACAAAGTCCAAATATAGATGATCAATGGATTTTGCCGCGGTTTATTGGCCTACTTTTGCTAAAAAAAACCGAGACAATTAATTATTGGATATGACATTTTGTTCCATGCCAATTTCATTCCACTTATCGAGGTATTTTTAATAATATCATCATTATCAATATTATTATTATTATAATTATCATTTTTATTATTATTATTATTATTATTATTATTATTTTGACTTGTATTTTTATAATTTTAATTATTTTTACTTTTAATCTTTATTACTTTGAAAGTATTAATTATTATAATCATTATTATATTAGCATAATTATTATTATGATTATTACTTTTTACTGTTATCATTATTATTATTACTATTATAATCATTATCATTAGAATAATAGTAATAATAATAATGATAATAATAATAATAAGAATAATTATAATTATTATTATTATTATTATCATCATTATTATTATTATTATTATTATTATTATTATTATTATTATTATTATTATTTTTACTGCTAATTCTATTATTACTTTTATTATCATTTTTAGTTCTATCAATATCATTATCACTGTTAGAGCGACAATTGGAAAGCCATGATATAAGTAGCAAGATATCGGTGTGACCATGACCTTTGGTATAAACAGTTAGGAAATTGATCGTCGAAATTTAGTGGTATTAAATATATGAGAAACTTTATGTCGCATTTTGTATAAAATCTTATATTCTCCAATCTTCTATAGATTACCTGAAAATCTTTTATTTTTTTACATGAATATAGAAAACTAGTCGTGTGGTCGTTGGTGTGAATCCAAGCAACATTCCGACTGACTATCCTTGTCTTTCGGATAAAACAGTGAATAGTATGTCACAGTAGGTGCTGGCATATGGAAGAACCCTCCCTGCGCTACGGCCATAAGTGTCGAGAAAAGTCCATTTGTCGCCCTTCACCGGCACACAGTGACGTCTCCAATTAAGTGAAAGATTCTTTAGAGGGACGTTTATTAACAATAAAACCATCCAAGCTCTTCTTTCTCGTTTAAGTATCATTTAACCTTGGTTGCTTGCTAGCCTCGAGGTCAGAGCACCCGACGTGGTTGCCTGCTCACCTCAATGTCAGAGCACCTGACGTGGTTGGCTGCTCACCTCAAGGTCAAGGCACCTGATGTGGTTGCCTGCTTACCTCAAGGTCAGGGCACCTGATCTGGTTGCTAGCTCACCTCAAGGTCAGGGCATCTGATGTGGTTGCCTGCTCACCTCAAGGCCAGAGCATCTGACGTGGTTGTCTGCTTACCTCAAGGCCAGGGCACCTGGCGTGGTTGTCTGCTTACCTCAATGTCAGGGCACCTGATGTGGTTGCTAGCTCACCTCAAGGTCAGGACATCTGATATGGTTGCCTGCTCACCTAAAGGTCAGAGCACATGACGTGGTTGCCTGCTCACCTCAAGGTCAGAGCACATGATGTGGTTGCCTGCTCACCTCAAGGCCAGGGCACCTGATGTGGTTGTCTGCTTACCTCAAGGTCAGGGCACCTGATGGGGTTGCTAGCTCACCTCAAGGTCAGAGCACCTGACGTGGTTGCCTACTCACCTCAAGGTCAGAGCACCTGACGTGGTTGCCTGATCACCTAGAAGTCCAAAAGTTACAACCTAACCGTGTTTTAGTTTTTCTCCTGCCTTTCGAATTTAACAATACAATCCGAAATCCAGTGTTACAAATTCACTTGCGGTAAAAAAAAGTCCATAGCAGCACAGGATTACGTTCTTGATCTGGGTGATTTATAGTATTAGTCAGTTTAGTGGTACATTTCTTAAAGTGTCGTAAATACACAGAAACAATCAGATAAACAAATGTAAATGAACACCTTTGCCGCGCATTTTCCAAATTAGCAGCTGAATACGTCTACCATAAAACCATTATACTGACGGTGTATCGATCTCTACTTTACACATGTTTCTGAAATATTTTTTATTTTATTTTTTTTAATTATATTATCATTATTATTATTATTATTATTATTATTATTATTATTATCATTATTATTATTATTATCATTATTATTACTATTTGCAAACTTCCCTCTGGTCTGAGTGAAACAACAACATCAGGATAGTATCTCGAACGCGACACACAAGCATCTCATAAACTCAGCCTTTGTCAACATTTGATTTGCAACTAGCGGGAAGAATGAAGACTTTATTACAATACGGTCTCTGATACTAAATACCATAAGTTAAAGAATACATACACTGATGCAATATTAAATAAAAGGGTTATGGCGATTAAACTTATAGAGATTTTGACTAACTAGTCATTGATGAATAGACGATATGCTTTAACTCTTTGCTGACAACACTGCACATTATATGTCTATGGCAACAAGATGGTAGGCCTACATTGCAAGACTTATTGATTGTTTCACGGAACATTGCAAGTCTTTTTGAGTCCAATACAGTGTATTGTAAAACTCTTCGACAAAAAGAGAAATAACATTACAAGAATTTTGAATGGTTAGGCGGAACATTTTAAATCTTTTCGACCGCAACAAGGTACATTGTAAGACTCTTTGACGACAAGACGGCACATTGTAAGACTCTTTGGCAACAAGACGGCACATTGTAAGACTTTTTGGCGACAAGACGGCACATTGTAAGACTCTTTGGCGACAAGACGGTACATTGTAAGACTCTTTGGCGACAAGACGGCACATTGTAAGACTATTTGATGACAAGACGGCAAATTGGAAGACACTTTGATGACAAGACGGCAAATTGTAAGACTCTTTGGCGACAAGACGGCACATTGTAAGACTCTTTGGCGACAAGACTGCAAATCGTAAGACTCTTTGATGACAAGACGGCAAATCGTAAGACTCTTTGATGACAAGACGGCAAATTGTAAGACACCGCGTTAGTAACATGGTACACTGTAAGACCGTTTGATGGTTAGGCGGTATATTGAACTAGTCTTCATGGCTACTCAGTACATTTTATATCTCCTTGATAGCTGGACGGTATATTATAAAACACTTTCACTGCTAGACGGTGCATAAATTCTTAAACATCTAAACGGCTAGAATTTTTCCGGATAAATTTTGAAACCCTTTGAAATAAGACCGTCCATTGTAAGATTCTGGCAACAAATATTCATTGCAAAACGTCGAGCTTGCTAGGCAGTACATTGTCAGTCTCTTTTAAGATCTGACTGGACATACATTTTAGCCCACAATTCCAAACCCATCCCAGTATTCGGTGTAGTAGAATACAAAATTCATGAGTGGGCCGTTGAATAAAACACAGCAAAAAATAGTTTTGAGCATTCCAAAACAAAACAAAATACATTGTACATGTGTCATTCTTGCTATTTTTTCGTGCGAGAAAAATTATCTATTGATACTGAGTGTTGGATGAAAAATCTCGTGTTTATGGCTATGGTAGCCTCGCTCTGGACAAAAGAAATATATCGCTTTAATTGAAATTTCTTCACTCTGACATCCGATCTTATCAAGATTAGATTTTACTGTGCTCACTTTGTATGATATACCGTAAGAAGATGTAATGAAACTCCTGTTGAGAGGTCAAATAATATGGCCTCTGTATGCCGACTTCCTGATCAGCAAAACACCGTGCCAACTTATAACAGCTATTCCTGCATTCACCTGGATTGTTGACAACTTGAAGCGCTCATCATGCTCTTACCGAAGCAGCTTTTTCTTTGGACTAATTAAAAATCGCGTTTATATATCTCGGTCAGTGTCATTTGACGCCTTTGTGTGGAAAACGTTACAGCTAGAGAGGAGAGATGTGTCTGTTACATTCTGTTCACATTTAATTAAAAATGTTACCGGAAAACTTGTACTGTAAGGGACAAAAAGGTGTGCTTATGAACTACCGTTAAAATAGCAAAGATGGTTGGTTGTTTTGTTGTTTAACGTCACATCACTACATTGCACTAATATGGAGTCTTCACTGTATGCCGATGCAATACGACAAATTTCACCTGTGCTTTTCATTTGTAGCCGTAGAACAAGGAGGGTTCTGTAACTTACCAACACCTACTATGACACGGAACCTTGATTTTCATTGTCTCATCAGAAGGACAGGGAAAATCAAACACAGAGCGACACGGATTCGCACTACCGATCTCACGGTCAGAAGGTGTATCACGCCAGCGACTGAGAAATGGCGGCCCTATGGTGGCAAGGAGAAACAGTAACTACTACAAGCAATGTAAGATAATTAGTTCATGGTCTGAAGGAAACGAAATGGTGAAATATATGAATTAAAATTTAAAAAATTCAAAATTATCGATTGTTAGGTGATGGCGACATCCTTTGAAAACAAGTGAATTTCACGGAAATTTGAAAATTTTTGTTTTCGTATTGTTTGGCAGGAATGTACCACCATATTGATATTTTTCACCTGAATCAATTTTGTCATTACGCAGGAACATCATACGGATCGCTAACGAAAAAGGTTGTCATAGGATGCACAGTTATTTCTTCTCTCGATTTACAATGTTTTCGCATTGTATGATTATCCTGAAAAGGGAATGTGCTGCTCAAGAAATCAAAAAACTTTCTGCTTCAGCAACTTTTGTCCATTTTCTCAAATAGTTATTTCGCTAATCTAAGGCTGTAGGGGATACTAGAACGAAAAAACATTTCTGATGATGAAATTCAAATAACTAAGAATAATACCTTATGCATGTTCTATTAAAATTGTAATCGATTAAAATGAGCAATTCTCAACAGAGAATATTAAATCTGGAATACAAAAGGGATAGAAAAGTCTTGGAAGTAGATCTTATGAAGTGGATAAAAAGCCGGTAATTTTCATTATTGGGTGATTGGATTGCAGGCTGATTTAAGGCTTTGCTTTTGTGTTGAACCTCATGTTAACTTTTGTTTCTTTGGTAGATTAATTGTTCTGACCCTTTTGCCAGTCATAGTTCAGAGCTTCTATTTCACTTTCAAAGTTTTCACTTTCTGGAATGCCCAGTAAGACTTTGAGTACGCGGACTATGACGTCATCATCTACCCAAAAATAATCACCGGGTATGATGTTTTTCAATATCGGAGATAGTAATAAGAAAGACTGAATAAAGGTAATGCTTGATCAATTAAAGAAAAAACCCATGTCATTGATGACAGACAAAGTAAGATCAGACAATTGAGCAAAGTCATTGTTCTTGTGAGAATTGTCACCTATACTGAGCTTTCCAAGATCGAATTATTTTCTCTCCTCTACCCAAAACAGTTTGAATATATGTATTATAGCAACAGTATAGACTTTAGTGAAAACATCGGAAGTTGTCATGTTGACAGCCCTTTAATACATATTAAATCACTGCTCTTGCCATGATTTTGTCAGTTTTTCTAAAGTCACTTGTCCATTTTACCTTAACGTTTGCTTCCTTGGTAAAAATGACCAGATCACACCATTTATTGATTGAATAGCTTTAACTTGTTGTCGTCGAATATGTTTCCTAATAATCTACAATCTTGCTTCTCCTTAAATTCAATGGCCGAAACTTATCAATCAGCTCTCATAGAGAAACAATTGTGTCATATGCCCTTTGTATAAAACAATTCGCAGTGAGCCCCTTTGCCCATTACCAAACCTCCGAACATGTTGTTGATAGTTATTGTGAGAATGCCTAACAAAATGAAGTTTTACAGATAATGTCCTATTATTATTCTATTTCATCCAACTACAATGTAAATTCTTCTAAATACCACTTCACCTAGAAGACCATTTCTCTTGGAAGACCACCTCTTTAGGACACCATTTGACCATAAAGATAGTCAAAATCGTCAAACTGCTTTTTTTTTGGCTTTTTGCTTTCTTTTATTATTATTTGGGGGGTCATTATGCCAGGACACTAAGACCTCTATGGGGAGACCCCCCAACTCAGACCAATTTAAGCTAGTCACTTGAGGGTTCTAATAGCGAGGTTCCACTGTTTCTGTGTACAGTCGCTGTTTTGTGTGGTTCCATCGATTGTTCTGTTATTATTAGTTTTTTATATTTTATATCCGACCAGTACTCGTCTTTGTAATCGATTACCATATTATTATCGCTATTAATGCTGGATCATTTCGTACATCATCTTATATTATACCCCTATCTGGACATATTTGAGTATGCAAACAGTTTTGATGTCAGTTTATTGCTACAAACGTGGACGTTTAAAGGGAAGTCTGAAGTCGATGCCATGTTTTGTCTAGTCATCTAATGCATATTCATGGGCGTAATGAAGAGGCTACACAACATGAATGCATTAAACACCATTAGGTCAACACATTCAGTGTGTTTTTCTTTCTTTTTTTTCCTTATTTTCAACCAGGTAACAAAAATTTAACAATTCTTATATTTTAGAACATAATGGGAGTTTTCGAATTATTACATAATGAACATATGTAAACGAAATTTTTATAAAACATAACATAGAAACATTTCAAATTTGCGTTCCACATTATGTTTTTATAAGAGAAAATATTTATTGTATATATTGTTATTTTCGCCTCAGTTATTTTTTCCCCATGCTTTTGACATTTGTGAAAAATTCAAATCTTGGGTCCTTTCATCAATGCTAAAGTTCAAATTAAGTCTTCTTGCGGCGATTGTTGACACACCAATTGGAGATCGCCAGCAAAAGAAGACAAGCAAATTAGCGACCTTTTTTGTTTTTCTTTGGGTTTTTTCTGAAGAAAGGGGGATATCAAGTTGCATGAGAAAATTTAAACAATTTTGCAAATCGTAATAAACACAGATATGGTTACACATATGGTCGTGATTCTATCAAGAATTCCTGATAGAGTTTTATGTTGGTGTATTGATGTTTAACGTCCCACTCAAGAATATTTCACTAATATGGAGACCTCACCGAGTGACGGTGAAGGGCGACAAAATTTTGCCTATGTTCGGCTCTTATTGCAGGGAGGGGTATTTAACGTGCAAACACCTACTTTGACACGGGACCTCGGTTTTTACCGTCTCATCCGAAAGACAGTGACCGCCTAGCACAGCGTGGCGCTACCCGGATTCGAACCCCGAACCCTTCGAATTGAAGTCGAACACGCTAACCACTCGGCCACGGCGGTCCCTATTGGAGTTTTATAAAGTCCGAAGTCCATATGAATCCAATTATTTTATCCCCGATCGGTGCACTATGGGGTAGGAAGTTAAAAACTACAGTTTCTTTGACAATAAATGGTTCATAGATATTAAATGTTTTTCATCTTTTTACATTGTCTCCTAGCACAGGAATTTTACACTCAAACTCGTCAACAACAAAATCCTCCCAGAAAGTAGCTCTTTTTGAAGAAGAAAAAAACAATTAAGTGGAGAGAAGTCTCATTTGAAAATTGGTAGAGTAATTGATTAACGTTTTATACTTCTCTTGCGGCCGTGTTTCATTATTCCCTACATGCCGTGCAGTCCAAAAAGAAACGAAAGAAGCCAATGTTAAGCATTAGAATTTAAAACGTGTTCCTTCAATTAAGCTGTTTGAGAAAAATCGATTTACGAAAAAAACCGATTCTACGCAACATTGTTCAGGCTTTTATTTTTCCTTCGCGTTTGAATTATAAAGATACGGCTCAAAGTATATGCTTTTCTGAAACAGAATTTACTTTATTCAATTAATATGCCAATGGCCTCGATTAATAGAGTATGTTGTATAATACTTTCTGCAATAGAGTTTCAGTGAAAGTTAAGTGGCAGAATAGATTTGCCCCTTTGTCTAGGTGATATGGTGCGTGTTTACGAAGTCACGCCATAATTGCATGGAGTGCTTCCCGCTACTTTGAAGTGATGGAACCGCTTTTTATGCCCACCAAGTATTCTCGCAAAGCACAATCCATGTAAATGTATTTTTATTGCACGCAAAATAAGCACCAGATACATCTAGTGACAAGTGAACGGAACAGTGGCCCTATATTGCTGCACATCCGTAATTAAAACACAAACTAAATAAAAAATATGTACAATCTTAAAGTGAAAAAATCTTCAGAAGAACACGTGATGTCATAAATTGGATGAAACAAGGTGCCTGGAATAGTCGATCTGATTAAAATTTTATCCACGTTGTGTCCCTTTTTTATTCTCTGACGCCGTAAGATCATGGTCGGCTCATTTGTTTTATTGTTGTTTGACGTCACACCCTAGAAACCTTCACTTACATGGAGACGTCAACGTATGCGGGTAAAGGACGACAATTTCGGCCCACGCTCGGCACTGAAAGAATTGGGCAAAGAGGCTTCTTTAATTTGCCGACACATACTGTGATATGGGACCTAAGTTTTAACTATCTCATCCGAAGGATCTTTTCCTGTCAACTCGACGTGATCCAGCTTTTAGGATCAAGTTACTTTTTCAATATTATATGCGAATTTGGGTAGAGCCGCCGTGATTTGTGGCAGAGTGCTCGTCTCGTCTTTGTACCGAAAGGATGTTGGTCCGAAGGCTGCGTCCTAGTGTCCGATGTCAGTATTTAGAGTGATTCCAAACTGCTTACAGTCCATGGTACCGAATGATCTTCTAACTGTGAATCTTTTTACCAACATTTGGTGATGGTCCCGAATGGGTTCTGAGTGGAACACTAGACGACAGAAAACACACTGTTAGAGTATTGAAAATGACTGTTATATCTACCGTGGGAGTTTTTATTTATAATTGGCATGTGTTGTTCCCATTACTTTAGCATGTCATTTACTAATATCTTTATCACCATTATCAACCATGTTCTGATGAATGCGCTGTAATTAACTTTTCTCTCAGAACTATGATATTGTATATGCATTAGGCTTTTCTCTAGCTTTTGTTTCTGTTACAGATATACATAAGTTGTAATATATTCTGGCCCTGATCTCTCAATTATCGCTAGCTCTTTGCCTGGTACATGCCTACTGAATTTCAAATTATAAGTCAAAT
>JACSZP010044211.1:0-11059 GCA_016161895.1 Pinna nobilis | reverse complement strand
AGTGGGACGTTAAACAACAACGCAACAACAACAACAACAACAACATTTAAAATGAGAAACAAGTGATTCTGTCTGTATGAAACCGTTGGTACTATGGTAAACAAATGGGGAAGCGAACTTGAATATCAGGTAGCGGAGGGACACATTACTGACAATGGTAACACTTTACTCTGCTTATTTAATTACATGTCACATTTACAACTAATTAACAACTAATTGGGTTCGGTAGAATATACATCTTTCGTCATAAGAAATGATACACACGCCTGATGGGGAGTCATCTTAAATTTTGTCTGCTTTGCAATACATGTATTTTACATGGCCATCCTTAATTAAAAAAATACGAATCGGTAATTAAGAAAACTATCGAGTTTGTGGATAGATCTAGAACATAATGACTCGGTAAATGATATTCTAGATAAAGCACAAAAATACACGGGTCTCTGATGTATGTGTTGAAAATGGAATTAAAAAGATCTCATAAAGTTTTTTTTTTGCATCCAAAGGTAGTTGCTGGTTCTGAAAATTTTACCCGTCGTTTAATTTCCGCTATTTCCCCCTCCACAAATAGTTCAAAGATTAAAGGATAGCGTAAAAGAGCCATGCTCTTAGAAAAATACATCAATTATCTGAAGGTTATGTCCCATTTCCGATGTGCTATCCTCCTCGGTGTTTTCCGATTTCTATTAAATTTTATGTTGCCATTTTTTATCAAAAGAACAACTTAAATACCGGACTAATTCTGTGTTAGTCATGGCTCTCCATCGTTAATGTTTTAATATTATCTTTTCAGATATAGAAGTTGTTGTTCATGGGGTAGCTATTACTTACATCGGCGAGAAAAACAAAAATGACCTAATTGAAACAAAAGGGCGAGAGGTTTATCTAAACGAAGAAATCACTTTACTAAAAGGTAAATATGTATCCCCCTTTTTCAATCCAACTCTTCTCCTTTTTACCTGAGCTTCGAATAGTATTGTAGTATGACTTGGTACAAAATAATGTATTAGCAATTTAGATGCATGTTTACATGCCGAAAGATTCAATGTGTATTTGGAGAGCCTTCGTCACTCCGTGGTTGCTAGAGTGGACAAAATACCAGGGAAATGCAACAAAATTTGACTAATGTTTGGCACTGGATGTCGCTGATCTAAGAAGATACATTAACATGCCGACAAGTTCTATGATATGGAACCTCGAAGCTACAATCCGATTATCTGAATGTTAACCACGAATTATTATGATTTTCTCGTTCTATAGATATTTATGTATCAAAATAAGGGTTATCGCACCTTAACCTACGTAGGGTCAGATGTAGACACATTGGTGCTCAAGGAGAGGGCGCCAAAAGGTGATTTCATCTCCATTTAACCTAGTTTTCCGTCTGACCAAATTATAACATATTGTTAAAAATTTCACTTACGAGTATTTGACAGTTTGTAACTCCTAAGACTCACCCCCCCCCCTCCCCGACTAAAAAAAAACGAACAGTGAATTGGAGAAATACACCAAGCACCAATTAAAGCAACAATGTGCATACAGCATTTCTGCTAATTTACACCTTTACAACCAACCAAACGTTTTATCATCTAATGATATTATGCTTTGGCAATACATTGGTTCTTCATATTAGCTACTGAAATAATTTTAAACTGTGTAATCATACACCTGATCCCACCTCTGGTGTGTCAGGGGGTCCGTGTTTGTCCAGCTCTTTTATTTGTATCCCTTGTGGGAATTATGAGATCGATCACTCATCGTTGCCTTTGCCTTTTTATTCACTACTTTTGATTCGGATATGACGTGAAGATCACCAAAGTTGTTATAGCCATTACATCTGAGATTTTTGTCAATTTTGAGTTGTTATCTAAATTGGTTTATGATATGAAACTGTAAAACACACAATTTCTAAATAATTTTTCATGAACGATGATGCGTTGGGACTGCTTATCCATAGCTCTGTGCAGGTATTCAACTGAATAACTCTTTGACCTCTTCGTACTAATTCTTTTTCCGCTTTACAGATAAAGACGGGCTGATTGAGCATGCCGGGAGTCATCATTTCCCATTTTCTACCAAACTGCCGGAGAGTATTCCATGTTCATTTAAGGACAAAGATGGAATTGGAAAAGTCAAGTACTATTGTTTGGTACTCATACGACGGCACCACGGGTTGACCATGAATTATACCAAAGAATTCACTGTTCATCGACCGTACAGCTTAAGTAAAATCCCAAAAGCAGAGGTCAGGCTTATTTTCTATATTCCTGTTAGGTATCATAAAAGTCAATGAGTCACTTCTTATGAATTTACAAAACTCAGGAAATACTGAATTCCAAATTGGCCTAGAAGCATAAGTTGTGTAAATTCTCAAACTTGATGTTGTCAGTATACTGTATACAGAGAAATTTTCGCCCCCGTTTTATTTTCGCCCCTTTCGCCCCCATGTTCCGTGGGCGAATTTAAAACTGGGTTAATGTAAAATAGTACATGTATATGCATATGATTGAATTATAGTTAGACTTGGCGAATCAAAAATGTGGCGAAACTGTTCGCAAGTGTGTTGAGGCGAAAATAACACGGGCGAATATAACCCTCTATTCTTCTTGAAATTAATATGAAAAGAAAAAAAAAGTAATTTTCAGAATTCTGCTTGTAAATTTTTGAACTTTTTGAAAATAACCCAAGATCCTAATCGATGTTTGGGTTTCGTTTTGAAAAAAGAAAATCACTTTGACATTTTTGAATGACACTTTTGTTATAAACAGTAGTGTATTTAAGTGAGTTTATAAACTCTTCCCTAAAAAACTGTGACGTATACACATTTCAAAAACCATAGTTTTATTGTAGTTAAGTTTGTGTATTTCGAATCTAATTATGACACGATCTTTGATATCTTCACTTTTTGTTCTCGTCTACTGCGATATGTCGAATGAAGGGCATAAAGATAAAATGAAACCTGATTGAGAGAGTCAGTTCTGTATCATCTGTTTAGGGTCAATCTGTTTCTGTGCTACGTTTCAAATAGCGTACGGGATTCAGTTTGGCGTATAAGATACATATGAGGTTGGTTCTGAATGTTTATAATTCTGCAATAATATTGTACGTCAAAGTAACATCTAATAATGTCAATGATTATAATTCTGTGGATGTTGGTTTTGGCTTTTATCTTTTATCGTAATTACAAACAAAGTCATGATACCGAGGATAATATTCGCCAAAATTTGACAGTGAATGTGATTTTATGTTATACATGCAACAACAACTTACTACTAAGCAGTATTCCTCTGTATATCAAATGATCATATTAATACAATCTTCCTTTAAACCCCTACAATTGCAGGAAGCCGTAGACATGCATCGCGAGAAGACAGCCAATGGCTGCTGTTGTAGTCGAGGATCGCTTGATATCCATCTAAAGATGAACAGATCTGGGTTTGTACCCGGGGAAAAGATGGAGTATGACATCAACGTCACCAATAATAGTGGATTGACCATTAAGAAAATGCATTTTGCTTTAAGAAAGGTTAGGATTTCTTTTATGCTACTTTATATAGTTGACCCCTCCGTTTTACCCGAAAATTGTTAAAGTATATAACGTCGGAACACGTTATACCTTCATACCTCCGACAACCATTGAAAATACAGGATGACATTATAGACGAATGAATACATGTTATGTTCCACTAAACATTGACATCATATCGGATCCTTTGAGGATTTTTCATTTTCTAATAGGAGAGGATCTCTGTGCAAGAAATGTATGTGCATTAAGTTTCAACCTTTCCCAGAAAATTGTTTTCTCTCTCATATTGTTAAGCGCGTCGCCAGAATTGGTATAACTTCTATGCATCTTTGGCCACAAAAATGCTATTGTTACGCCATATTCAAACCGCGCTGCGTGGATTAAAAAGTCTTTCAAAAACAAGAAATACACAACGTCACACATTTATTTCGTTCATGAAGAAAATTTAGCCGTGACTTAAACATTGATGGACGCCATTCTATGTTTTTTATTTTGTGCTATATCAACGAAGTTCTAAGATATGTATCTTTGGCTTTAATATCGCCATTGGGTCTAGCTCGCAATAGAGTAAGGCTGTAAAAGCTAGGTTTGTTGTTGTCGTAATATTTCTTTCACTCATATGGAAATGTCACCTACTACAGGTAAAAAAGGGGCTTCGTAATTTGGTCTTCGGTACTTTGGCAGAAGATTGAGATGGGTTTTAACTTCTAAATCCTACTGTGACGCTGGATCTCATTTTTTCATCCGCTCGAATTTTGGACAGTGTGTCAATTACCTCAGTTTTCTTTCAGGTGTCAATTCACTCTGATGACCAGATGATTGACTTGTTTTTATCATTAGACCATTTAACTGACATTATTGTCTTGCCCATGCGATTGATTTTCATAGTTCTTGATCAAAACCATTGACCATTTTGTTTCTTGTCCACGCGATTGACCAAATAATTTCTAGAATACGCCTTTAACCTTATAATTTCTAGGCCAACTTGTCTTTTTAAATTTGTCGTTTGTTTTAAACAGATAATCAAATTCAAAGGTTTACATCACGAAGACCCTGTTGTCCACGATCACAAAGTCAGCGACATGTCTGAAAGTGAATTTAACTGCAGGAGTACCGAAAAAGCAAGCATAAAGGGATCATACTTAGTACCGAATCTTCCAGCCTCCGGGTTAGAAGGGTGTTCAATAATTGATATTATGTATTATGTTCAGGTTTGTATCAACCGATTTGTTCCAATTTTATGCTTTGATTAGCTTCCTAAATAATTGTAATAATCGTCTTAAATTACGATTTCAACTTTCTTTTATCTATCACGGTACCAGTGTGAGGTTGAATAGTCAATTTTCTTTTTCTAACCACATAACATGAAAATTTAGTCTTTTAATCATTTTCATTCAATGTCATCGCCGTTAGATGAACAAAAAGATGCTTAACAACTGTCTATCACATAAAGTATAAAAAGGAAACCGGAAACGATCGGAATAGTGAATCTCGAAAGCTCCATAATATATTTTTCTATTCAAATATAATTTTTCCACATTCACAATTTTGGTTTTTTTTTTTTATTTTGTATTAATGTGGAATATATGATTTAGTCCCATGTACAAATTATTTACATTTTTCATCTAATTGGGTCATAGAATTTCATATAAGAAGGTATTAATATAAACAATAACTAGATACTGTAAATCAAGAAATTTTCGCGGGACTTTATTTTGGCGAATGGGCTGCTATGCACTTATTTGCGACATTATATTTTCGCGCCTGTACCTTTTAAGTATGATAGTTTATGTTGTATGGTGCATGATAATTTCAGATTAGTATATTAAGCGAGAACTATATATTTTCGCGAGGAAGTGCTCTCGCGTAATTACGCGAAAATAAAATTCTCGCGAATAAAACCGGATTTACAGTATCATTATGTTGAGTATACAAGTAATTTGGATCATTCATTTTTTTCTTTTGTAAAAAAGGTTCTAATTTGTAACAGAGATGAAATCTAAAAACATGTATTCGTAACATTGTTTTAACTTAATGAACATATATGTATTTAAGTTCTGTTTATATTACAGCTTGTGATATCATTCAAATGGTTCGTATGCAACTCAGTGGAACTTGATCATGAAATATGGATAGGAACAAAACATATGGCAGATCCGAGACCAAATAGTGCATTCAGAAAGTTAGTAGAAGAAGCCAGACTGCGAGCTGCACTTAATAAATAGCACATTGAAAGTCAACGCCTGAAGCGTGATCCTCACCGTAACATGTTAATGTCAACCACGTACCCGATCGTTTCTGTGGTAACTGCACTAACTCACAAGTCACTTTTTGGAGTCCTGTTTTTTGTTGTTGTAAAAATCATACATTGCACAAGTGCCCGAGCTTTGAAGTATAGTGTATTTACAAAACGAGAATCTGTTGATATCTTAACCTACTAAAGCTCTTTCACAGAACATGTCTCAATGAGTACTTCAGAACAGGGTATATTGAAGTATAAGATTGAACGAAGTCTGTCTACTCTTTGCGGTTTAAATACAGGCTGTATCAATTTTTTGTGAAAATGTGTGCAACTTTACATTATCGACATTGTTAGATACATTTTTTTTTATCATAAAATCTGGGTTTTTTTTTGTAAAAATAACGTTACAAATTGGTCTGAATTTCCTGACTTTGGTCATCTAGTAATAAATGACGACATAATATGGAGCTAACACAAAAAATTTTGTGTCATCCCGATTAAATGTTTCAAATGATAGATGAACAATCAAACAAAAGACTTAATTCAACCTAGTCATTAGAAGAAATAGAAACTGCAATTTGTGCCTTGATCTCGATCAAACATGATCTCTGGAATATTCTTTGAATTTCTTCGACGTCTGCAGCAACTATTTTGCTACATTTACCAATTATCAAAGAGAAGATAACTCGTATCGACAAAAATGCAAAATGTGACGTCAAAATGTCCCAGTCTGATTTTGATTTCTAATAGCTCCTTTTAACCGTTGGCTGAACTGTTCATTAGTTGGCTTGTTTTCTCTAAACTATTGGTTAGTTTATCATTATACAGTCATTAGACATAAATATTCGTCACTTGTGATATTTCCTTCTTTGTTTATATAGAATCAACAATTTTTGTTGCGTTGTTGTTTAACGTCCCACTCAAAAATATTTCACTCATATGGAGACGTCACCGTTTGCCGGTGAAGGGCGATAAATTTTGCCTATGCTCGGCACTGCTGGCCGTAGAGGAGGGAGGGTTCTTTCACGTGCCAACACCTACTGTGACACGGGACCTCGGTTTTTACTGTCTGATCCGAAAGACAGGAACGGCCAACCACGGAGTGGCCCTGTGGGAATCGAACCCCGGACCCTTCGATTCGAAGTCGAACACGCTAACCACTCGGCCACGGAGGCCCCCTACAATTTTTAAATGCTTGCAAAATCCACAGATCATATCAGACTTTGATAAATATTTACCAATAAAAAGCAAGGTAGTTCCTTATTCATACAATATATTCTTCTTTAATTTTCTTGTTTAGTTGGTTAAATGACCATCTTTTTCTCACAGGTTCATTTTGTAAGCTCTCTTATTGTTCTTTAAGTCTTATGAATCGACAAAATTTTCCTATAAAAGTTCTATCCTACTCAAAATAATTATTTTCTCAAAATGATCAAAGAGTATATCCAAATTTCAAAATATGAATTCTTTTTCCTAAATGAAAACGTAATAAATAAAAATATTTGCTCAATTTATTCTTGTATTCGAAAATGTGTGACACAATGGGTGCCACGCGTGGAGCAAGAGTTGCTTACCCTTCCGGAGCACCTGAACTCAACACCGTTTTTAGTGGGGTTCGTGTTACACTATTTTTTTAGTTATAAGTGTATTTGTGTATTTCTGTTTGTAATTTTGTCTCCTTTTTGTTTTGGCCACAATTTTGTCTGTCGTTGACTTATTATATTTGGAATGCCCCGTTGGTATCTTCTATTTCACCCATTTTATATAAAACAAAGAAGAAAATAATGTAAGTGACGAATATTTATGTCCCATGACTGTACATTTACTTGGCAAATGATGGACTTCCATCTACTTTCCATGTGCATTTTCACCTTATTTGATCACTATTTATTCACTCACCTTAATACACAAACATTTTTGTTTATATGATTGTCTGTTTAATCATGCCATCACCTATAATAATTTGTTGACACCTGTTGTTTGTATGCTGTGACACCCGTCTGAAATACATGTACATGTACACCAAATAAAATCCAGTACTTCGCATAGTGAAGAAGTCTTGAAGTAAAAAAAATCTTTCATAAATTTTACGAAACCTTAATTCATTTTCTAAATGAAAAAATATCTTAAGGTCCCTTTGAATGTAAAGTGATTCACTCGCAAAAATCACGATTTTTTTTTTTCACAATTTTTTTTTTCCCCAAATTTTTTTGATTTTTTTCGATTCACTCGCGATATTCTATATTTGAATTATATTTATATAGAATTTCTATTTTTTTTCTTTCTTTAAGGAAGTGATTGAATACAATCTGCAATTCAATTCCAGAAATATCTTGAGTATGAACGGTTGATAAATAGATAAGCTAACACAACAAATTTTAAACTATTCCAAGTATAAACAATAGATAACTTTATGAATTAATAATTTCACTGGACATAAATTTTGTTTCCTTCAGATTGGATTGCAGTTAAGTTCAAGATGTCAATAAATCGACTTATTCATGGTTTGGAATCCATTCGCTAAGTTGTCTCGGTCATTACTGATGGATGCCGGAACATGGGTTTTCAAGATATTTAAGCCCAATGTGATTAGAATTTATCTATTCGGGTGTTAATATTACAATATATACGATATGTACTTTGAAACGAGTCCCTTTTCCTTCAAATCAATTACCCCATTTCGATTACCCGACTTTGGACGGGATTTCCCATTTACTGCCTATATCAGCTTTAAGCACATAAAAACAAATATGCCTACCTCATTACCGATAGCCTCACCTTTTGTTAAGTTAATATATCTTATAATAGATGTATATCGAGTATATCAAAAAGCATTTCTATTGCATTTGTCTAGATCTAATTGCCTTGACAATACGAGTAAAAAACCCGGCCAATATCGGAAAACTTAGTAAATTTGAGAAATCTATTCACTAGCAGCTAGGATGCTATGATAAGCGCGTCAGATTTTGGTGATGTTGCAAATATTTCTAATGTATTGTGGCGTCGATGATTACCCTGCTAAAACGATTGGTTCAAAAGAAAGCTAAGCGGAAAGCAGCATAGACAGACGCAACGCTGTCGATAAAAGGTTGAAAGGCCTAGTGAGATTAGACGTCTTACCCTTATTATATATTAATTGTGTCCTCCTAACCTGCATGTCGAGTTTATGTCTGTCAACTGTTTCGATACACTTAAGCTTGTTCAGCGTATGGCCAGTTTTTAAATCGAGGCAGGCTCCTGAAAAATAAGTTAATGCTACAGGGGTTCCAACTGTCTTGGTTAAAGTCCGCTTTTCTTAAATTCTACGGTCGGTACAATGATCTGGTTTGCCGATACGGCCTGTCATTTGGTCAAATGCTGCCTTAATGTTCCATAAAGAATGTTAAACCGTTCTTTACACACTGATTTTGACTACGAAGTACTCCGTTTACCTGACCAAGATATAGGTCTCAAGGCGGGTGTGATCAGTCAACAGTTGATGCCTACTCCTCCTAGACCCCTGATCACATTGTGACCGGTCAACAGGGGATGCTTACTCCTCCTAGGCACCTAATCCCACCTCCGGTGTATCCAGGGGTCCACATTTGATGGGAGCCTTATTTTGCATTCCTTTTTGGAATTATGAGATTGATCACTGTTTATTACCTGTACCTTTTCATTATTATAAAAGAGCGTTTTACAAAGTTGGTAGTCGACGTGGCGGGATTGTTAATACATCAAAGTCAAATTAATAAATTATTTCCAGGAGAAGTCCATTAATCTTATTCTAGATTAGTATCTAGAATCTGAATCTAGATTTATAGGAGAAGAAAGATGACACGAAGCCATCTGTGAAGATTTTCTATCTCGTTTGCTCATATTTTCCTGAATAGTGAGAGGGAATTTCCAATTTTTTTTTTAGTTATGATATTAACTTATTTTTCGCTGAATCCATTTTTCATGAATTAATCAGTGTGTCGGAACACACGAATGTCCTTCTTGGCAATAAATCTAAATGTAAGATGAATAGCTAGAAAGGGGCAAAACCCTGCAAAACGTATTCGCCCAAACATATATAACTTGTACTACATATTGTCATGGCAAATCTTTACACTAAGTTTCAACGTGTAAATGACTGAGATAATGGAATGGAACTGTAATCTTTCCTGATTTTCTTTTTCCATAGATCATAAATTTGTCAAGTAAATGTATTGTTCGGCTCTAATTAAATACAATACATGAGCTCCTGTAATTACACAAAACTTCAGCTCAAAATGTACATGTATGAAGATTGAGGTAATAAACAGAGATTGGATCATGAGAGATAAAAAGAAAATAACGGAATGACATTATGATGTATTATGGAAAATTTGCAATGCTTTCTGCATAAATCAGGTCATTTCATAATGGGGCAGAAAAAAAACCCAGCCCTTTCAATATATATATATATGAAAGTGATATTTAATTTATCTCCCTCAAGTACGTGGCACTTTCATGATACGGGTTTCGTTTCATGATTTATTTACATCCATCATACAATTTTGATCTCTTATAAGGGTCTGGCATATTTCTTAAATAAAAATGTAATGAAAACTATAGTATTCTGTTTTCCTCTTGACTCTTAGATCGACTTGGCTTCTGATGTGTAAAGATCAAAGATTGACTCAACTTAGTCTTGGTTGATTGTGTTTTTGCTTAAACGTTGTATTTAAGAACCTTTCACTTATTTGGAGACGTTAGTGTGTGTCAGTAAGGGGCGACAAATGTTGCCCATGCTTGACACTTATGGCCGTAGAACAGGGAGGTTCTTTGACGTGCCAACACCTACTGTGACACGGAACCTCGGTTTTTACTGTCTCTTCCAAAGGAATCCACGACCTCGTGACCAGAAGGCAAGTACGCAAACAACTGAGTAACATCGGCGCCTCATCTTTATATACAAAATGCTGTTGGAAGCAAAACTCAAGAAATGGCATAAAACGACTAACAAATGACATCAGATACCCTGTAGTAGTTTTAGTATGGTATGGTATTGTATTGTTGTCTAACGTCTCACTCAAGAATATTTCACTCATATGGAGACGTCACCGTGTGCCGGTGAAAGGCTACAAATTTTACCTATGCTCGGCACTGCTGGCTGTAGAGCAGTGAAGGTTCTTTAAGGGGTTGCTACAGCCATCTTGGATTATTCGCTGAAGAATGCAGTGGTCATGCGAAATTATGCTCAATCTACCTATTAAACACTGAATGCTTGTGTCTTATCGTCCCATTGCAAGCACACCGTTAAGCAAAATATATAAATTATATCATTG
>JACSZP010044210.1:3010-18404 GCA_016161895.1 Pinna nobilis | reverse complement strand
TATTACTCAGGTGAGCGTTATAGGCCCATTGGGCCTCTTGTTTTTGTACCAAGATGTAAGTAAGACGAAGTGTGAAAGGCTGATCATGAACAGATGATACTCATACTATTACTATTCTCTGTAATCAAAGTTGTAGATGCCTAACAATTGTAGTAAAACAACTGATCAAATTGATTTGGAACGGTATCTCGAATGTCCCATATGGCACGACTATTGAGACTTAAACTCTGACCTCTCAATCTCAAGATCCGCAACCAGCTTTATAGAGCAGTGATCTATTAGTTTGTTTAGATATTACAAGGTCACAATTATCTTACTATATTTTGAGGATCAAAAGATCTTAGACTTTAGTATTTCAGAAGGAAGTTTAGATACAATGGAATATATTCATAATATTTAGTTACTTTATCAAAATTCTGTTTGATAGATTACACGTACATACATGTATATGCTGTAAGTTTCTGTACTTACAAGGTGCATTTTTATCATTTATATACACCAATTCAAGAGGTACTATTATAAACTACAAGGCTTATTCAGTACACGGTAGACATGGAAGAAATATTACTCGTACAGATCAATGCCTAGCTTGCACAAAATGAATAAGGAAGTCAAGTGAAATTTATTGAGACACACCCGTACATATTGATTGTGCTTTCTTATTGAATAGGAAAGTTCTGAGTTGGGGATGATAAAGCTTGAAAATTGACTTAAGTCTGAGAATCCAGTCTCTCGGCCATCAGAATTCAGGATGAGCTGGATTTGAGAAAATTTTCAGACTTAAGTAAATTCACAAGTTTTATGGTGTCCAGCCCAGATATTTCTAGTGCATGTTATATACATGTATAGTGTAACCTGACTAAGAGGCCCACTGAATAAAAGGACTACCTGTCTCATGTGACCAAATGACTGATGTGATTTCCAAAATGGCATTTTCCTATATAAATCACCTGAAATAACAGACCACCTGTCATATGTGACCTTTTTGCTCCTTCCATTGGATGGTCTCTTACAATAGGTTAGACTGTATTCAAATGGAGACTATGCCTTAAATTTCTTGAAAATATTATTGGTTATCTAATGCCAAAGTAGGTCAAGCCAGACTGAGACCTTTCCTCTCTGGACAGACAGACAGAGAAAGAGAGAGAGGGGGAGGGAAAGGCAAATGACAAAAGAAAGAGAGAGAGAGAGAGAGAGCGTACTCTCTTGATAATACAGTCTACAGATATGCATGATCTAAAAACATTTGCTTAGCAATGAATTTCGACCTTTGACCTATGAAAAACTAAGTAAGGGAAAATAAACAACAACAGCTGGTACTTATTTATAAACAGAGAGAAATGAGAGAGCACATCATCATATCTTATCAATCCCAAAGATGGAATTTCAGTTTGTGCTGTCACGGCCAAAGCACGGGAAGTTAGTCACACAAATCTCAACTTCTGTGTGAGGAATTGAGTAGGCAGCTGACACAGAAGTTTGTCCGTAGTACGTCCAAATGTTGAATGGTTTCCTGTTGATTCACCGGTGCGGTGAAAACAGGGGTCCTTTTTTTTTGTCAATGGATTGCCACTTTGAAGCCATTACTGTTTAGAGTCCTAAAAATAGCAGAAATACTTTAAAAAAATACAGAGACTAAAATGTGGGATGGGAAAACTTAGGAGAAAGTGTCCCATAACCCATTTCTCCTTGAGTTTAATTCTTCAGCTGGCCTTTGGTGATGAAAACTGTCAAGTATTGTGTATGTTCTCTAAGAATGCATTGTAAACTGAGTGGCAGACTGCTTATCTTTAGAATGAGGATTTGAGAGTTTGAGTCTCAGAAATAGTACAACAGGTTTTCCATGATCTACGTAAGAGACAATATTCATTTGTTTCATTGTTACTGGCGGAACATTTAAATCATACAAAGTACACATACAATGTACAGTGGAACAGTCTTATATTGAACTCGAAATCATGTGTAATGAAATCCTGCTTCTTTTGAAATTATATTAATTTCCCGTGTAGATGCACCATAATGTACCTGTTACAGTGGAAGCCACTTATAATGAAACCTGAAATACTGAAATCCCGACTAATTTGAAATGATTTTCGGCCAGGGACCTCTGTGGCCGAGTGGTTAGCGTGTTCGACTGCAGTTGGCCATCCCTGTCCTTCGGATGAGACAGTAAAAACCTAGGTCCCGTGTCACAGTAGGTGTTGGCACGTTAAAGAACCTTCCCTGCTCTACGGCCAGTAGTGCCAAGCATAGGCAAAATTTGTAGCCCTTCACCGGCACACAGTGATGTCTCCATATAAGTGAAATATTCTTGAGTGGGACGTTAAACAACAATAACATAGGCTACCATAGCATTCTTCAGCCAAATCACCTTATTACTATTTCAACCCGATCATTTTGACAACCCTGTTTATTTAAAATAAAGTCCTTTCCCCTTTGGTATCATTATAACCATGTGCTACTGTATATTGAAAACCCTATTTATTTGAAAGAAAAACTTGTTCCCCTTCAATTTCAATGTATCCAGGTTTGACTGCACATACATGTAGCAACTGTTGCCCTAAGCTGAATTAAGGCCAATAGTTTCCTAGGTCTTCCCAGCTATCAAGGGTAAACAGAGCAGAATTAGCGTAAGTTGTCTGAATTGTGATGGCCTGTTACATGAAGTGGTTGCCTAAGTGAGGTGATCTTATTTTAGAGAGGTGTCATCTAAGGGAGGTAAAAACAATCTAATTAGACTGAATTGTTATGGTCTTCCACATGAGGTGGCCTTCTAAGTGAGGTGGTCTTTTGACAAGGTGCCATTATAATGATTATTCACCATAGACCATGTTCCTTACTTTACATGTACATGTATATATAAAAGTTGAAAATAGACCTTTGTAAAAACAGTTCTTGTGTCAAGGAATGACACTGCATATGAAAGATCCATTTCTGCATAGGATAAATTTCCAGGCTTAGGACTTAGGTCAACATTTATGCGGTTATCATCAGATTTTTACGGCTACAATATCACTGAACTTATTTCCAAAGTGGTGTTCAAAACTAGCAAACAAGGAAGACTTTTGTTGTATTGCAAAAAGGTTAAACAAAAGTTTAAAAAAAAATTTGATCAGGTCATCGACAGTTTTTCAATCGGATGTATTTGTTGTCCCTTTTTTTTGTGATTGATAATCCTATGAAAAATTCATTAGCAGAAAAGCATGTCTGGTTGAATCATATAGGTAGTATCGTATGATTGATTATGTATAGGTTACCGCACTGACAATAAAGAATTTAACACGAAAGTCGACGTTCAAAAGATTAAGATAAGACCAAGTGTAAGTAAAATTTTGTGTTTGCCGTAAATGTTTATAAAGAATTAATTTGAAACACGAGGAGGCTTATTAGAAGATAAATATTGAACATGTATTTTGTGGTCGTCACCTTCAGAATTGCCTTTATACAGCTTGAGAGGTCACCCAGGGCTTGAAATTAGCCATTTTCCCTGGGTGGCCCACAGGGCCAGTACATGTAGCTTAAACAATCTGCTGACCCCACCAAAAATCAACTGGCCCAACTGAAAAAAAAATTCACTCAAAAGAACTTTAACATCCCATGATTTTAGTTTGAATATTTGATAAAAATTGAAGAGATGATGTGTTGGCATAATTACGAGTAAATAGACATAATATAAGCATATATATAAGTTTTTTCTAATTTGAATTTCTACTGGACAACAGCGCCAGTTCAGATGAGAAATTATCTTACCCAATGAAATATTTACTGGCCACAGGCCAGTGGACCAATGCTTATTTCTAGCCTTGTCATCCGTCTGCCATGCAAATATGGTCTTTAAAGACAGGTGGTCTCAGGGTGTATAGTTTTAATCTATACAGTGTATGTATATGATTCTAAACAGATATTTTCTTATCAGTGGTCTCTCAAGACAGGTGTTCTCTCGCAACAGTGGTCTTGCAAGACAGGTGATCTCTTTTGACAGTGGTCTCCCAAGACAGGTGGTCTCTCATGACATTGTCTCTCAAGACAGGTGGTCTCTCATGACTGTTCTCTCAAGTCAGTTGGTCTCTCACAACAGTGGTATCTCAAGATGGGTGGTCTCTCAAGACAGTGTTCTCTTATGACTGGCGGTCTCTCAATACAGGTGGTCTCTCAAGACAGTGTTTTGTCAAGACAGGTGGTCTCTCATGACTGTTCTCTCAAGTCAGTTGGTCTCTCACAACAGTGGTATCTCAAGACAGGTGGTCTCTCAAGACAGTGTTCTCTCATGACTGGTGGTCTCTCAAGACAGTGTTTTGTCAAGACTGGTGGTCTCTCATGACAGGTGGTCTCTCAAGACAGTGTTCTGTCAAGACTGGTGGTCTCTCATGACTGGTGGTCTCCCAAGACAGTGTTCTGTCAAGACTGGTGGTCTCTCATGACTGGTGGTCTCTCAAGATAGTGTTCTGTCAAGACTGGTGGTCTCTCATGACTGGTGGTCTCTCAAGACAGTGTTCTGTCAAGACTGGTGGTCTCATGACTGGTGGTCTCTCAAGACAGGTGGTCTCTCAAGACAGTGTTCTGTCAAGACTGGTGGTCTCTCATGACAGGTGGTCTCTCAAGACAGTGTTCTGTCAAGACTGGTGGTCTCTCATGACAGGTGGTCTCTCAAGACAGGTTCCCTTGTTTTATTATTTTTTTTTTTATAATCTCAAGATGTCCTCAGTTGTGTTTCTCTTTTTTTTCATTAAAGATGCATAATCATTTGTATTGTTATTGCATGTAGATCATCTATTCTATGTATAGTCCTAGCACAGATTTTTCTTCCCTACTGTCATCTCCGTGGTTAGTACTGTATGTCCACCTTAAGAACATGGGGTCAGGGGATTTGAATACTCAGCAGAGACAGCTGTCTTTTCCTATTCTTTGGATGACAGTTTTAAAACTGAGCTCCTTTGTCACAGTAAATATCATCATGTTTAAAAAATCCACACTGCTCAATGGCCTTCAGTACTGAGTAAGGGCCAAACTTATAGTCTTTCATCGGTATTGATGACTTCTCCACATAAGTGAAAGATTCTTAACCCTTTCAACACCACAGACCGAAATAGACTGATCCAGACAATAGAAAAGAGCATACCATTCTGATACTTGGGGTTGAAAGGGTTAAACAGCAATACAACAACAATAGCAACATCTATTCCACCTTCCATACAAAAGTCTGTTTCAATGATCCTGATTTGTCAGTATCTTTTCTAAAAATAATTCTGCTGAAATTCTGAGACAGTTTCGATGGCTCTGTAAAGCCTTTGGTGATCAAAGACATCTGTATGTGAATTTCATGTTTTATTTTACCGTAACCACTATTGTAAAAACTCAGCATAGCCAGCTGTAATCGTAAGCATCACATTTTTTTCTGATGTACTTTTTGTGTATATTCTTAAGTCTGTCAAATATTATCTTAAACTTATCAAAATAACAAAACTTTAAAGACTTTTTCCTTTTGGAATCTTTGTAAATATATTATTTGAGATGATTAACTTCGGTTAACCATTGCAGATGTTACACAGTTCAAGAATAATTTAAGGGAGGAAGGGGTTTGCAGATAGCATGGTGATTAATTGAAATAGCCTGGTGGTACCACAATGCTATAAGTGTCTGAAGAGAACACTGGCATAAGTTAATTTTGAACTAATCCGACATCAAGCAATTTATGAATTCTGACGCTATGACTTAATTTTGGAATTCTTGACTTGAGGTTTGAGGATCATGGCTTCAATATAGAAAAACTTCTTATCTATCACATACTATTCAAAAGTTATGACCAAAATTAATGTTTTTGCAGATAAACAGGTAGACAAAAACCTAAATGCCCTCGAATGTCCAGTTACATGGACATGCAAAAAGAAAAACAGATGAATCTGGTCTTTAAGCAAGCACTCTCTGCAACTTACATGTACATGTAGGTTCTGGCTGATGTTGTGATCTGGCAAGACGCTGATTCAAGAATGGTAGTAAGAAGGCATGTCCAGAGTAATACAGTGAAACATTGTCTAAAGAAGACCTAAGTTACAAGAAAGCCTTAAACCACAATAAGAACCGTCTAAATACAGTCTTCCTATCAATCTTCCAGGCTATTACAACCTCGAAGGGCAGTTTGAGGTAGTCACTTGGATGGTCTTATTAGCAAGGTTCTACTGTACTGCTAAACCTCTTTTACAGACTTGCCAACCCTGAAACATTTTATGGGGGAGATTCTAGATTTTGATAAGACTTCATAGGAAAATTAGAGTTTTTCATGGATGAGACATGTTTTTTTTTTTTTTTTTTGAAAATTTATCAAAATTTTCCATAAAAAATCGAGTCTCCCTATTTATGGGGTAGACTTGGCAAGTATGCTATTATGACGATTTATAAGGCATCAAGGAAAATTGTCCATATATGAGAGGTGGCTGGTTAATTAAAGTTTCTATTCAAACTTGTTTTAAAAGACTATCCAGTGGAGGATGTACATTTAAATATGGTCACATGGCAATTAGTCTATTAAATTAAGTGAAAAAGTTTTGGGAAGCATACAATTAGGTCACAAAAGGCAGGTAGTCCTTCAATTCAGTGGGTCGTCAAGGCAGGATAGCATGCACAATGCTGTCGGCTAATTCTGTGCACCTAAGCACATTTATCTCAATTATGTCAGTTTGAAAATGAAAGTGGAAATTAAATTTGTCCAAGTTTTAGAATGATCTTTAATACTTCAGATCCATGTGAATTTCTCAAATTATAACTATTCAATCTTTCCCCTTTTACAGAAATTATATAGACACCGTAGTGTCAATGGACGGACTTGAGGTCGGCTAATTCTGCGCTTCATTTAAAATTTAGTCTCTGTCATCCGAAACATAGCATGAAAATTCCAAAACATGGTCGATGTAAGTAGGTCATACATGTATGTTGATGCTGCCGCTGGTGTTATGTTCAATTTATCAATGTTTCACAAGTTATGACGTAATATTTCATATACGCGCAGAATTAGCCAACATGACAGTACTTGAGTCAGCTTAACTCATCTGGTAGACCATAAACTGGCCATTGTATCAATTAGGTGGCTATTGAGGCAGGTTTGACTGTACAGTGTACTTTAATGATGCAAATTATGGTTACACTGCATCTATTGTGTCTGTGTTGTAACTCAAGTGCCTGTCTTAAGACTATTCTTGGAAATCGTAATTTGCACAAGAAGTACATGAATATCGGGCCTTACCAGTCACAAATACAATATATGTCTGTAGCATGAGGAAACTTCACTTCCATACAGAGTTGTAACCAGCCATTGTTAAATTCTTCGGATAAATTCATAACTGCTATGTTGAAAAAAAAAAACAACAAATTCAGCATGTTTTTTACTAGACAATGGGAGACTGTATTAAAAGATGGTGATGATGATGTTTTACTAGAACTAGCTGTTAATGTATTCTGTCTTTTAAAGTAGTGACAGTTGGTCTATTTTTAGATACTGGGTGTAACTCCTATTTTAGATAAAAGTTTGATGAGGAAGGTCAGCGAGAGATGACAGTTGCAGCAGCTAGGTCACAGCTACTTGTATAGTGACCTGATGCCCCCTTTCACTCTTACTTAGGCTATCCCTAAGAATTTATTGGTTTTCTGTAACACAACCTTCTCACTGGAAATCCTGCCACTCAAATTTATTTATTACCATTTTGAGTCTTTTTTTCATCAGTCTTCATATATTTTCCCATTTCCTAATTCCTATACTGTACATTAAGATAGATTACAGTTTAACCCCCCCCCCCCCCAAAAAAAAATCCTACCTACCTACCCACAGTAAAAAGTAAAAGTCATATTACAGCAAACACAGTGACTATTATGTTTATCTTCTGATCCTGTGGTCATTGGTTTGAATCCATCCTGTTCTGTGGTTAGCTGTCCCTGTCCTTTGGATTAGGCGGTAAAAACCAGGGAGTCCCTTGTCACAGTAGGTGTCCGTGTGTTAAAAAATCGTCCCTACTCAACACCCTCAAGTGCCGAGCATAGGCCAAATTTGTCACACTTCAACATCCTTGGTGACGTCGCCATGTAAGTGAAAGACTTCTGAGTGGGTCGTTTAACAACAATACAACCAACCCACCAGGAAGTTCTGGGCTCAATTAAGTTTCAACACAAATGTTGGATTGGGAAAAGGTCAGAGTTAGAAAACTGGAAGTCAACTCATTTCTCGTTTGGTTTGATCTCAAAATGGACCTATGTTGATTGAAACTCAAGTATGATGTACATGTACATTTTGTATTAAGTTACATTGTACATTATGCTGGTAGAGTGTTTACCTATAGTCCAGAAGAAAATTTAGTACAGTGGAACCTCACTTTAAGACCACCTCATTTAGGAGACAACCTCGCTATTAAGACCATCACAATTCAGTCTGTCTATCATTATTTTAGGCTATTTTAACCTCACTTAAAAGACCACCTCACTAATCAGACCAAATTTAGCCAGTCATTTAGGTGGACTTAATAGCGAGGTTCCACTGTATTTGAATTTCAATTGCAGTGTAATTTGGATTTCTGATCCTTTGGATTAAGCAGAGAATAAAAATATGTCCTATGTCAAAGGTGGGGGAAGGGGAGGGGTGTGTGACTGTGTTTTTGGCAGGTTTAGATCCCTTGTTGCTTAGGATAAAGTCTTCAACATAGGCCAAAATTTCTGACGTGGATATCAGCTTGATATTGCCATAATGTTAGAGAAATGTCATTGAAAGTGTCCCAAAACACACCAACAACAACTTAAAAAGAAAAGAGAACAAAAGTCCATGTCAATGTTTCAATGCTCAGGTGTTCCAATATATCATTAGAATATCAAGAGGATTTCTTTTGCCAATATAAACGTGAGTTGACTTGATCTAATCAGGTAAATCAATTTTCCAATTTCTTGGTAACCTAGTTTAAATTTTCTTGATTTTTGATACCTAGTTAGAACTGTAATGGCTATACTTTTATCTCAGGATCAATAGCAATTTTCTGGTTAGCCAATTTAGAAGTGTTGAAAAAAATAAATGGCGGTGCTTACGAAAGCCCATGCTTAGAGGTAGCAATGGAGATTTCCGACAGAATTTTATACGTAAATTCCCTTGCCAGTTCACTGTGAAATTAACACTCAAAACCTAAGCCTCTGTGTCTAGCCTTATCTTGCAGTAATGGATACCGTAGTCTGATAACAGGGTGCACATGGAAGAGAGTGACTGAGTGCTGTTACCTTCTGAGCTCATTCCTAAACTCTGCTATCTGTCATGCTGAGAAATGGCATTTTTTCTCAGCACTATACATTCGTCTGGCGATCTGGTTTCAATGAAAAATTCAGGAGACTGGATTCAGTGTCAGATGTGTACAGGGGGAAAAAGTATCAACCCTCACATACATGATAACTTGACCTGAAGATATAGAGCCTGAGGATGACTTAAGATTGAAATAAATCTTAATTCTTTTTAATGCCTAATGATTGAAGACAAAGGAGAGATGATAAATGTGTATAGGTAATGGTCAGTCTGTCTGTCCACTAAGCATTGACCATATAGTTATAACTTTAAATCAGAAAGGCATATGGCTTTCAAAATTCATATGTGCATTCGTCATGATATGATATTCTATTCTGCCAAAATATTTGACTTTGTGAATTTAACCTCGATTTTTGAAATTGTATGAAATGAAAAATTATAAATTATGAATGGCGTACATGTAGTACCTACACAATGATTTGGTATTGTATTGTATCATTAAATACCTGTATTTGCTCATAGTAGTTTCTTGCAAATTAGTAATGCTACCTTGTCTGTATGTACCTGTATGAATATGTCATATCAGTTAAAAGCTTTCCAAAGCTTGCTTTTACGTGTTGTTTTCCTGTACCAGCTAGTAATACATAGTGACTTGTCTGTATGAATAGATTTGACGAAACCATCTATTAAAAAATGAAAATCGGCATGAAGCCACCCACTGATCGCATAACAAAAAAGTATTTGTCTAAACCAATATTGCAAATAAAAATGTCAATCCAATCACCATAATATTTTTTACAATGTATGATATTTTTCATTTTCATTTATCTGCTTAAACAAATGATTAACATAAATTCAATCCTAAACTGGCACAAATAAAATCAGTGAACATTTTCAAAATCATATCATATCATGGGCCATCTCGTGCCAGCCTATATTAAGTGTGCTTTATGCACAACACTATTGTAAGTTTTTTTTTTCTCTGTTTGTTTTTGTATGTATGCAAACTCAGCAGATGTTTGCAGCCTTGACATTTACAGCTGATATAGGTAGGTTGTCAATGCAAATATGACTTACATTTCACAGCCTAGTAACAAATATTATATCCAGTTATGTAATAATGCAAATTGTTTAATGCAAGACAAGTGCACACAACATTAAAAAAACAGCTGATGTAACAATTTGTATCACTAAAGGAAAAGTAGACATTTGCTTAAAATAAGCACATACAATCACTCTAGTTCTGAAAAGTATCTTGACTCTTTTACCCTTAATTTCAAAATGGTATGGCCCTTCCATATTGTCTTGTACCAGTCTATAATGCTTTGTGGTGTTGTGTAAAAAAGGTTAAAACAGTGATTGAATTATTTGATTGATATTCTGGATGTCTTTAATTGGAAGAATCTTTGCTGTGCTGCAATTGGCTTCCTCCATCCTTCAGATGAGATAGTAAACACCAAGGGCCTGTTTGACAGAAGGTGTTGCCACAAGAACCCTCACTGCTCAATGTGGGAACTGCCTGGCCAAGTGGTTAGCGTGTTCGACTTTGAATTGAGAGGTGCGGGGTTCGAGCCCAAGCCACTTAACGGTTGGCTGTCCCTGTTGTTTTTTTTAAGTAGAAGTTTAGTTAAGAGTAAAAACCAATGTCCTGTGTCATAGGTGTTAGCATGTTAAAGAACTCTCCCTGCTTTCCGGCCGTAAGTGCAGAGAATAGACAAAATTTGTCGCCCTTTACCCGCACACGGTGATGTCTCCATACAAGTGAATGATTCTTGAGTGGGACGTAAAACAACAATACAACCAACCAACTGCTCAATGGCTAGTTGAGCCAAATTTGACTCACTTCAACGATATTTGTAACATCTCCATATAAGTAAAACGTTCTTGAGTTGGATATTTAACAACAACAAATTAACCAAATTGATACAATTTCTATTTGCCACTTGATTTGCTGAAGGCCTAGCTAAAGCTACTGTATACAGGGTAATTTTCACCCCGTGTTATTTTCGCCCTGATGCACCTGCAGACAGTTAAACCCCATTTTGAATTCGCCAAGTCTCGTCATAATTCTTTTCATTGAATTTACCATTTCGAATTCGTCCAGTGTAAAATTTGACCATAAATGATGAGGGTGAAAGGGGCAAAAATAAAACAGGGTGAAAAATTTTCCTGTATACGGTATTGCTTTCTTAAACCAGTGTTTTCATACTGTACAGAGAAAGGTTGAACTCCGAAAGGAAATTTCATAGGCTCATTTGTTTCATGAATATTAAATTCAGTTGAATTATCAGGTCCTCGAACATCAATCTCCCAACATTCTCAGTCTCTTGAATAAACCTATGGTCTGGATTTTTTGTTCGTGATAAATTGAGAAAATTTAATCTCAGTCTCTGCAACAACAATCTTTTGAAGATTTTGATCCCTGGAATAAACAAAATGAGATTTTGTTTTTGTTTTGGCAATTTTCATTATTTTCTTACTCATGATTTACTCCTCAACACAGGTTAAAAAAAACGCCTGCAGGATTTTGTAATTATGCGTCCATATACAGTATTTGTTCTCTTGAGCATGGTCTTAAAAGGATATGAGAGAGGAGAGTAATGCACACATGCAATCCACATTTTCATATATTACCCAGGGACTTTCCTTTTAAAGTCATTATTTGTTTTTACCGCAAGCAAACTAGTTCTTTCCTACAGTGAAATATTTATATTCTCTTGCTCGATGAAAATTTATATACTTCAAGATTTACCTGACAGCATGCAAACATATCCATAATGAAAGGTAGGGGGTTAATGTCATTTGAAGAGCTGCTTGAAACAGAGTTCAATTGTTTATGATCGGGCCTTGGGAAGATTTTTATACAAATGCACAAGGATTTTGATACGTACCTAGAAAAGAGAATTTTGTTGTTTGAGATGTGATTAGCTAGGGATAGAGAGAAAGAGATATTTTCAAAGAGAGAGAGAGACACACACAGACAGACAGAAAGAGAGAGATGTTTGCCTGTATACTATGACAAATATTTTGTATAGAAATGTAAATTGAGACATAGATAAATTGGCAGGTGGCCATTTTAATTAGGTGTCCATTTTGTCAGGTTTTAGTGAAATTTTCTTATGTAAGTGTATAGTATATATACATGTATTTCGTTGTTTCAAGTAGTATTTTTAAGTACTTCAAGCTAAGATGTTGCTGTAAATGTTAGTTGGTTGTATTTTTTAGCTCACCTGAGCTGATACTGCACACATGGGTTGTCCAGGACTCAAGGAGGATCCCTATTGATTTTGGGGTTGGAGGGTCAAGGTCACAGGGGTATAAGTCCCGTTAGGACAGTTCTAGTTAAATTTCAATCCTGGTGTTTTTCATATCGCATGGTGAGCTTTGTTGTCCTCTGACAACTCTAAGTTTATTTTTTAATGTTGATACTGCACACATGGGTTGTCCAGGACTCCAGGAGGATCCCTATTGATTTTGGGGTTGAATGGTCAAGGGTCAAGGTCATGGAGGTATAAGTCCTGTTAGGACAGTTTTAGTTAAATTTTAATCAGGACTTTTTTTTCATATTGCATGGTGAGCTTTGTTGTCCTCTGACAACTCTAGGTTTATTTTTTGCATTTCTGTAATTATATAATGCCATAACTTAGTTTCCTAATTCCTCTTCATCCAGATATAGGGAAATGAATTCTTCGCATTTAATTTTTTCCTTAATTTCCCTTTCATGCATTTGAAATGTTGTTTAACATCCCACTCAAGAATAGTTCACTTAAATGGAGTTATCACCGTTTAATGCTGAAGTACTACAAAGGACCAAATTCACTTACCCCCCTATTTGGCCTTGTAATTTTTCAATTTACAGAAATCATAAAAGAACTTCAAATTTGTGACATATCTATAGTTTAAGTGATATTTCAATCGATACCTACAGAAATAACTTGAAAACTAAATTTAGAAGGTACAAAATAAATGACAAAACCAATAATGTATTACCAAAACGGCCTTATTTCAGCTAATTTAGACAATATTTTGATTAAATAGACATGGGGCGCAATTTCCTAACAACGCCAAATTTTCAGAAATCAAAGATTACATGTATATCATAAGTATCATTTTTGTCAAATTTTGTGTTGTTAGGAAGCTGCGCCCATGCCATAATATTACTTTTAACATCCAAAATTTAGGGGAAAACGCGGAATTTTCCGGAACCGTTACAACAGTATTATCGCACTCGGTGACAGCACCAGCATTCGATTCTACTTAATATTGGAAAGAAAGATGCAATAAATGTTCTTATCGATCTACCATAAGAGGGTTAGTAAAATAATTATCTTCAGTATTTTTCTGACCTGATTTTGGGGGTAAAATATGATATTTTTGGATGCCAGAGGCATTACTGTGAGAAAAAAAATCATATGGGGCAGTCGAGATGTTGATCTAGAGTAGAGCACACAAGATTATAAAAATGGAAGTTAGTATTAATATCTTTGTAATAATTTTTGATTTGGTTGAAGAGGAATCTAACACCATCTACATGTACATGTGCACAAAATGTATTTTAATCAATTGTAAGTACATGTACTGTAAATTCAGAAATTTTCGCGGAACTTTATTTTAGCGAAACAACAGTCATATAATTTTTCGCGATACTTTATTTTCGCGCTTGTGAATTTAAGTTAATAAAATGTGTTGTTTGATGCATTTTAATATCAGGTCAATATATTTAGCCAGGACTTTATTTTCGCGAGTGAGTGCTCTCGCGTAATTACGCGAAAATAAAATTCTCGCGAATATTAATGGATTTACATAGTACCTAGCCTGTTTTTACCTTTAACGGCAAGTCCTACATTTGTATACCAAAGCCAAGGCTACGCTACGTACGGCTTGTTACACCTGCTCAAAAATTTAACCATCCAGTAAGCCATTAGACTAGTAGATCTTATATACAATAAATATGTCTCGATTATTAGCAGTATGTGTCTCACTTTTCATGACCATTTTATTTCTATTTCATTTTATTTATTCTATTTTTTTTAAAATTAATTCTTTTGTTTGTTTCTTATGAAAACAAATCTCACTAAGTGTCAGAGTTATCGTTGGCGAGTGCATCGCCATTAGCCGATCAGGGACGGCTCTAACAAGAACTTTTAATCTTGGTTGTCATGTTGCCTTTTTCCACAAAGCGAAACAACTGACAGGGCACAAAATAAATATCAGCATATGCATAATTAGACTTAAAAAAAATAACAATAAAGAAAAACTTGAAAAAAAGATGCAACGGTAAAAAAAAAAAAATGGACATATTGTTGGCTTTCAAAATTAAATGCATTTGATGAGGTTATGTGGGGTTTTCTTGGGGAGGGGGGACATTTTCATAGATGTCTGGAAGAACAGCCCAATGATCTTTTCTTGTATTCTGTGTTGTAGTCAGATGAAATCTAACGGACACCATAGGTTGAGCAATGATATGCACAATGATATCTTGTAACTAGACCTCATAGCTGGGCTATTTTCCTCATTTCAAAGAGTTACTAAACAATTATTCAATTTAGTCAATAGTTAAACAAAATACACCTCTCTTATCTTTGGGTTTTAAAACGGTCGTTGGTTTACTTATCAAGTTCCTCTCTCCCATTTATGTTTTTGTTTCTGTTGTTGATTGGGTCATTATTTATACTCCGTTCATATTCAAATATAATTATATCAAATCAACAACGCCATAAAAATTTTCTGAAAGTTTTTGAAATAAATTCATTTACAATCACGCTTGATCAAAGCAGGTATTGGTGTGATAGATACCTCAACAATGTGCAATAATTGAAGGAAAGTGTCGTCTAGAAATAATAACTGTCATTTATAGTCACAGATAATCTGTAATAAAACATCCGTAAGTACAGTAGCACGGTAGTAAGATCAACATAGGCAGCCAAACATAAAGATCTCCACTATTGTAAACGCTATTGTAATAACATCGCAGTGCACTCTGAAGTATTTCATAACATTTTCGGTGGCTTTCTTCTAAAGTTACAGAAAAATACCGTGTTTTCGAATCTTCACTCACTGCTCAGTCTGTTAAGATATCCAATTTGAAACCTTCTTTCTGCAGCTAGGCATGGTCCGATACAGGTTTTTTTT
>JACSZP010044194.1:0-11133 GCA_016161895.1 Pinna nobilis | reverse complement strand
TTTTTATACCACTGCAAGTGAGAATAAATGGTGCGTAGGAAAAGACTTCAATGAAAATTGAGTGCAGACAGAGAATGATGCCTAGTGATTCAAGTTACCATAAGTTGTAATTAACATAGTCTAATATTTTGCTTGAATGAATAATAAGACAAGAGTCATTTTTTCTATTTCACTCCTTCTCTTTTGTATTATAGCTTTCTTGATCCTGTGTCAGAAAAAAATGTCCAATATGTTCTTCCAATTATAAGTATGTGTCTGGGGTATGACATGTTCTGAAGTTAAAGAATCAACATCATTAGGCTTTTACAGTGTACTGACATATTTAGTAGGATTTCCCACACATGATGTGTTATTATACTTACAGTGCTAGATAATCTATGATAATTATGTGTTGATTTTATTTTTCACACTGGTCTTTTCTATCCTTTTTGCCAGGGTACTTGTAAAATTTGTTGTAGTAAATGTTCAAGTCTGAATAAATATCAAAAGTCACATGACCACATCATTATTTTGTTATCAGAGTGATTTATCTACTATCATGTACATGTATGATGAAGTAATGAAGAGAACCAATAGAACTACCAGTTTCTTTTATATGAAACCAACGGAATAAAGCAGTATAACTTGGCTGATATGAAAAAACCCACATATTTTAGTATCAGTAAGCTGCACTGAACAAAACTAAATTGATTGTTCCTCACTTTTTTGAAAGTACAAGGACATAAATCTTGTCTGTCCATCTCCATCAGTCAGTCACAAATACTCTATTCTAGGCTATTTCTTTGGCACTTTTTTGAAATGGCCTTGATATTTCCTATGTACCATAGGTCCTATTTGACTTGAGCTCTCGTTTAATTCGATCACTTTTGCCCCCGACCATGGAATATGAACTACTTTTCAAGATATTAATTTGTGCTATGTCTTTTGGACTATGAAGAATAAGGCTCTGATATTTGGTTTGTAGATTCCTTGTAACGGGAACTTTTGTTTAATAAAATGACTGGTTATCTTAAAGGTATGACCTACTTTTCAAAACTTTAATCGTGCTGTATCTTTTGGACTATGAGGGATACGGCTTTGATTTGTCGATTCCATCGGACCAGATCTTTCATTTGATATCATGGCAACCTGGAGGTATGACCTGATTTCCAAAAAACTTCAACAAGATTTTATCTTTTGAACTGTGGGAGATGTGATTTTGATATTTTGCATAAAAACTGTAAAAATAAAACTTGTTTCATAGCGCTCAAAAGTCACAAGTACATGTATGGGATGCTTATTGATAA
Source organism: Pinna nobilis (assembly GCA_016161895.1). Classification (NCBI taxonomy): domain Eukaryota; kingdom Metazoa; phylum Mollusca; class Bivalvia; order Pterioida; family Pinnidae; genus Pinna; species Pinna nobilis. The sequence goes on along the minus strand of JACSZP010044194.1, from coordinate 9,847 downwards.
TACAACAATAGGAATCTTGATATAACAAGAGTGCCTTGAAGCACATGATACACCCGTCGCTAATATTGTCGTAACAACTTGATATTACGATATGGGCATCTTCCTATGATATCAATAACACATGAAATTCCACTATTTCGGAATTAAAGGGGCATAACTCTGCCAAATATTGTCGTAACAACTTGCTATTACGATATGCACATCTTTCATGGTATCAATAACACATGGTAAATTGCTAAACATTGTGTCAAAAACTGTGGGACTAGTTGCGCCCACAAGAAAACGTAACACAATAAAGAGGAAAGTAGGTACTGACAGACCGTAACTCTATTTCTGTGATAAGTTACATAAAAACACATAATCTATGTTAAACATCACTGCCTCTTGTAATAATATAAGAAATTTGAAAGGAATTGAGGCAAAAATAAAAAAGTTCTAGCATTTTTAATGAAATTCCACTATTTCGAAATTAAAGGGGCATAACTCTGCCAAACATTGTCAGAATGGCGATATTTTCGCACCCAGAGAACGGTTCACACAATGATGCATCCTACGAAGTTTGGCGAAAATCCGGCCATAATTCTTTGTGTTGTTGCCGAAAATGTCTGACGGACAGTGCCATACCATAATAGGGCCCGTCTTTGACAGGCATATAAAAATGGACATACATTTAGATTTTACAGATTTTGCCTTACAAATCAATAAGACACATTGAAATCAGCTAGAAAAATGCTTTATTAAACAGACTGTACATTTATATAACAAATAGGTAAAAATACAAATATATTGTTTCCTTTGCTTCTATAATATTTATTTACATAAATGTATATAACACAAGTGCATGTTGAATTATGTACATGTATATCTCGCACAGATGGAATAGGTACATTGTACTTCTAAATATCCATAGATTGTACCAATGTTTGATGTTCTTTGAATATTAACCAGATCAGAATAACATCTTCATATAAAAGATTTAACAACAGGAATTAACCAAAATTAATGTTGTATAAAAGTAATTTGATCAGCATTAAACTTTTAGTATGAAAATCATGTTTTGATCAGTGGTTTGCATTTTATCAAATACATGTAATTACTTATAGAGAGACAGTCTTGGGTCAATGATGGAGTGCTCTCCAGACGGGGGGGATCATGGGTAATTTTGAAAATCACTAAAACAAATCAATAAAAAAATAACACAAGACAGCTCAATAATATCCAGCCAGAAGTTGATTTAAATTTGGAGGAGGTTAGGAGATTAGGTGATAGAGTTAAAACTTTCATTCTGAGGCATATGATCAAATAGTACTGTAGATTACTTTAATTTAGCGTAAAATTTGATTTCACCTTATTTGGCTACTATTATCAAACGCGAATTCAAATTCCTCTGATAATTTGATAAACTTTTATTTCCTTATTTTTGCGAACAAGTTGCATTGAACAGGGATCTACAGCATACCTTTTTAAAATATCCATTAGACCTTCTCCATTCTCTTTTCCACCCATACATGTATCTTTGTTTTATTTATTTTTTCTTTGCAATTTCTGAAAATGTCTCTTTTTTATTATACAGAAATTGAAATATTGATAATACAAAATAACTCAGGGACATAACACACTAACTTATCGTGCATCTGCACTTGTGATATGATTGCTACTTCACATAAGTATAGGTTGCAAATTTTATCTTTTTTTTTAGTATATGAATGCGAATTTAGATATTTGCTAATAGACTAGAAAGATGACCTTGCAAAATGTGGCATACATGAATAAAATTAATCTTCAGTATGCTGTGTAAATTTGTATAGAAAAATATAAGGATTTAGTAAAATATTTCATTTTAATCAAATTAATCAATCATAAAAAATGTATTCAACAATCATAAACTTTATAATATGGTGTTGCGGCAAGAAGCTCTTGGGCTATTGTTGTAGTTCAAACTTTTAAAAGGGTGATTAGGTGATCATTTGATTGGCAAGAAATATTTATATATGTATAAATGGAAAAGTATTTGTGGCAAGATTTAACATGTTGAGTCTTGGTACTGATGGCCTACAAAATGGTATAACTACATGGCAGGAAAAGATAGGGAATGATAAAGTTATATAACCTAGCTATGATTAGAAAATTTATCAAATAAATACACATGTATGATTAAAAGTAATTTTGAAAGAGAGGACATTAACAGCTATTGACAAATTAGGAAATATAGGTAAATGACGATACTGATATACAAATGATCCATCTGCTATGTTATGTCTACAAGATATATGAATTACTGTTCCAAGCATTATTTACATTCATAAATTTGAATATGTTGTGATATCAAAAGCTCCTGAGTTTTGTTAGAAAGAGAGACAACTAAATTACCTCCCCTTAACAAATTGCAAAACATCAACATGGACATTATTACTATGCATTAAGTTATGTATTGTTCGTCGAGACTTCAGAATGAAAACAATTATTACATACTCTTCATAAATGAATTTCAGATGTTTGCCTTACACAAAAATGTTCACCTATCAAAACCACTTTATATGCGGACTTCTAGTGAAACGTTGCTCTCTTACGACACAACTGAATTGTCAATAATTGGTACTTACTATTCATTTCCAATGTTACATGCAAGCATTGAGGCGCCTTGTTGGGGCTGTTGTCCAGATAATTCCACCTCTGTATCATCAATACTCCATGTACAATTTTTTTCAAAAAAAAACTGATAGATGAGTCTAGAAAACATGCACACATTGGTTTAGCATGTGCTTTGTTGATTCAACATAATTTATGCTGATCTCAAAACTAGTCCAAAAATGTGTATGGTTACTTTCTACAAGTATCGCTTATAATTTCTAATATTTGAGACAGGTATTCCTGTACTTAGAGTGACAATAAGTACAATATGATTTTTAGCAGGAAAAAACTTGCATACATGTGCAACAATTGACAGGTATTGCTTCATGTACAAGTACATGTATGTGTTTCCTTTGTACAATTTTTTAGGCATATTTAGATGTCATGATGCAGTCATGTATTCTTGAAATTTAGAATATTTGTTTAGATTTGTCGCAATAGATTGACATTTTATATAATATATTTAAAAATGTATTGTCTAATGAAAATGTTAAATTTAAAAAGTACCTGTCTGGTTGGATTTAAACCTTTGAACAATGCTACAAAGGCAAACAATCTCTAAAATGTATTTACAGACAAGTGAATTTGAAGTAACTTGAGCAAATTAAGAGTAGGATTGAATTTAAAAATTTGATTCAATTTCAATTAATGACATAATTCATTTGGGATTAAATGTTATGAACATTGAACATTTTCTAAGTTCTGCACTTTTTAATAGGATGATCAATATATCATAAAAATCATGAGCAATAAAAATCAGCAGTCCTTTTCACAAAGAATCTTTCGATAAAAATCACTTGTAATCGTAAGTGTATGTTCATTGTTGCTTATTTGACAAATTCTAAATGTAAATAAATGAATACAGTCGCAATCTGATTTATATCATTTATGCAAATCAAAATTCATCACAAGTGATCAATTTCATAGTAAAATGTACAGAATATGATCAATTGAACTATTGCTAACTTACGATTATGGGTGATTTTGATCGTAAGATTCTTTGTGAAAAGTGCCACTGGTATCCAAGATCTGAAAACCAAAGCCTTTGTTGTTGTGTCCATACAAAAATAAAGTATGGTTTACACTACAGAGAAGTATAAACATTGCATGTATCAGTTGTTGCAAGCAAATTTACTATAAACGCAGTTATCATAGTGGAACCTGTCTTGACAGACCACCTCATGGGGACAAGTGATCTCTCTAAAGAGAATCCCTTTACATTATACTTAAACAAAAGTTTGTATCCAGGGATGAAAATATATATGAAAGTCTACAGAACATTAAGTTAAAATGCAGAGTTTTTCCTTTTTTAAAAGATGATTTTCGTTTGCCACTGGCAAGAATTGCAGAGATTGCCACTGATGTCAGACACACTCCATATCTATGAACATGGCCTATTGTGGCTGGTAGGGTTACATGACTGTTCAGTCTCTTTAGTCACTTTGGTCTTCCTTTACAGCTTTTTGAAGTCTAACAGCATAGAGATGAACATAAATGACAATGATTGTATATATGCCCTACGAAATTCTGTAATGAGGGTGAGTTATCAAACAGATTTGAATGTTGTACTCTTTGATTCATCGTATGATGGGTTATCATAAACTTGCATTGCTGCAGCGTCACTGAAGTGCTCCTTGTCAAATGAATTTCTGGCATTCACCTCGTCTCCTCGTTTAATTAGGTTTTCCTTTTTACTCCGCCTGAAATATATCAGTGTTTCGTTATCATTATATCATTGGCAGATCATGGTCTTTTGTGTAAACAAATTTACAGGTGGTTTTTTGAGGCTGAGAACCTAAACTCAATTTTTTTTAGATTTATCATATTAACCTAAAGGAACAATGATATACCATTTTTGCTTCTAAATTTTTGTGTCTATTACAATAATGCAATCAGACTAAACAGAGAATTAAAATGGAGGAAAGTGGCATATATCAATAATATCTTATCTGAAAAATTTACGAACCCATTGAAGTAATTCAAGAGTTTAGATTGACAAAAAGTACATAACTAATTGTCCTGCACAATTAAGCAATAGATATTCTGCTTTGATGTATCCCATGGTAGTTACAATGAATAGATCTATATGTCATCAAAGAGAATTCATATCTTTTTTTCTAAGGATTGCCACCCCCCCATTCCTAGTTGTCATAAGCATAAACTACATACTTCCTCATGTAAATCACATAACAGACAATCAGAATTAGCAAGATGAATGCTAAAATTCCACAAGCTACAGCTACAGGGATCTTCCAGCTTTCCTGAAAAAAAAAATGACATTAATCAATGCATGTATTCATACGTATGAATCCTGAATGTAAAAATGGAATCAAGTCTTAAACTGTTAGCATTTAATATCATTATTTGAAAAAATAATACAGGTGTGTCATTGCCATAAATTACAAACAAAGTTATCATCACTAGTAAAGTCAATCACGCTGATCAAAAATTAATGTTTTAAAGTTCTCATTCTGATGTGCCACAATGAAAATGTTAAAACCTTGAACCCTGTTTAGATCATATTCTGCAAACCTTTGTGTCAAAGCATTTTCTGACCAATGAAATTGCACCGAATTACAGATTTTGGAAGTCGATTACATAGTATGAAACAAATTACATATAACTGTTTACTGATGAATATTCCTTGTTTGTTTTTTAGTAAAAAGATTAATAAAAAAAGGTTGTGACACCCCATCAAGAGATAATGTATTAGTTACAAAGTTCACAGCAACATATCGGAAAAACAGATGTTTAAAAAGGTGGAATTTTATGTTCTACAGTTTAGATGAATTTGTTGACAATATAAATTTGTCAGATTTTGCAGTAATCAAATTCTTCAAATATCATTTTCATCATTTTAAAGAGTTATTTGTTTGCCGTACAATCTATACATGACATGATATTATTTCTTCTTGTTAGTCTGACATAGAAAAGGCTGTCAACAATATCTCAATTAACTATTGTTTCTTTTAATTGTTTTCTTTTTCTAATCTCTTTTTGCTAAAAAAATTCTCAAAATAATTTGTTCAATAACAAGAAATTCATAACAAATTCTTGCACAACAATCTTGATAATTAAAATATTATGACCATTCTATCATCAGTCTGATTGACTTCACAACAGGGAGCAGACTTACATCCTCCTCTGGCTCTAAAGGTGCCCTGGAGTGTAGGGTTTTCCCAGCTGTGTTTTGCAATGAATTTTTCCATGTAATTTCAGTTGGGGCTTTCAGTTCTTCAATAGGTTCTCCATTGTTCAAACTTAGCTTATACTTTACATCTGTGACTGGATTTCTGTGTAAAAAAGACATTTTGTCACTTAAAATTAGAAACAATCTTTGAATCTTCTCAGAGTCAAAATCTTGCACCAAACAAAAATATATTCCAGGAACAAAACCTGTTGGATGTTGAAAACTGGGCTTAAGATAATTGCTTTTCAGCTGATTTCAAACTCTCAAAGTGAAAACAAATTATGAATGTTAATTGACCTATTTTAAAATCTTACCCATCCTGGTCTTTTGTATTCTTCAAGTCCACCTCTGTATTGAGGTCTTGCTTTCTAGTTCCTGGAAAAGAAAATTATTTTCAGATTTGCAATGCTAAATTTTGATGAGGTGAAAGAGAAATTCAATTATTTGAAGATTCAAAACCTGACTTCTGACAGTAACTGGTCATGGACTTATACCTGTAATATGTAAGAACATACAGTGGAACTTGTTTTAAGAGACTGCCCAAGAGAAGGAACAAAAGTGGTTACATATGACAGGTGGTCTCTTAATTCAGGTGATTTATATAGGAAAAACTCATTTTGGGAACCACTCATTTAGGTCACATAAGACAGGTTTTCCTTTAATTCAGTAGGTCGCTAAGACAGGTTAGACTGTACACTCTTGAATTATGCAATTTTCTCAGACACTGGTTCAAGTACTGACCAGCAGTGTAGGCTTGATAATTATCAAACCAATAGAAAACAATACTGAGCATGGTAAGCTTTACCCCTGCATAATCATGAAGCATCAGAGATCTTAATGATACTGTGCCACTTTTATAGGATACTATCTGTCTGTCCATTGACCAATTAATGCTTTATATGGTCATACCTTCTGCATTATATCTTGAACAGAGAATATATTCCATACAATTTTTATCAACGACCAAAAGATGAAACATGAATCTGAATCAAGGTCATATGTAGCCTACAGGGTCAAGGGCCACTATGCAAATATGTCCTTCTAAATTTGTCCATTAACTTATGGTTGCCTTATTGTTCACAAAATGCACAATTTTAAACTTGTAGCTGCTGGGGATTAGTCTTGTCCTGTTAATATAAGGCAGTTCTAGAGATGAAATTAAGACCACAGTAGTTTTATACCTGGATTTTCTTTTATAAAAGCATCCTCAACAGCATCAGATATCCTTGGTTTATCTTTATCTCCAGAATTCCCCTCCAGAGTTACGGACCCTGCTAACTTGGGTGTACAGTGACAAGGTGGTGCTCCAGCATTTGACAGTTGCTGATCCAGTTCATTTTCTGTAGGTGGATCCACAAATGCAGTATCAGGTTCCTGGTCTTGAATGGCAACTGTATATTGTAGTGGAGAAATGTCTTTGCTGAAAAATGGTATAGAAAATTCATAGCTTGGTTCCTAATACAAATGATTATCAATATAAGTGGTTTTTATTTTTCAAATTACAATATTTAGCATTAGTTGTTCTAAGAAAGTTGATGGTAAGAGAGCAGTAGGGAACACACTCAACTGTTGCTAGTCTGAAAGACCAATCTGAAACTTGTGCACCAAAAGTAATTTTCAATGTCAATTTTATATCAATCACAATGGAAATGTCCCATGAAATACTGATACCCTATATCTTTGATCTTTAGTTTTATGCAGTACTTGTTTCTTTTTGTATATACAAACAGTTTGAGGGGTAGATGGACCAAGACAAACATGATTCACCATTTTCATTTGACCAAAGAAAGATAGACAATAAAGTTGGCTACACACTGGCTTGTTTAGCTGTGATTCAATGAGGGAAATGTTGAAGAATGAAATCTGGTTGGTTGGTTGTATTGTTGTTGAACTTCCCACTCAAAAATGTGTCACTACCGCTGATGAAGTGTGACAAATTTGGTTTGGCCTATGCTTAGGGCACATGATTGGCCATTAAAACAGTAAGGATTTTCCATGTTAACACCTAGTGACACGGGACCTCAGTTTTTACTGTCTCATTCAAAGGACAAGGAATATCAACCACAGCATGACACAGATTCAAACTCATGACCTTACAATCAGAAGGTGAACAGGCTAACAACTGAGCCAGGGCAGCTCTAAAGAAAGAAGTACATCATTGTGCCATACATGTGTGTTTATGAACAAAAGTAATTTTCACTATATATTTATAGTAAATTTATGTTTTTTTTAAATTGCTCTAATTCTATTACTATTTAACCGATTTCAATGAAACCTTTCTTTAAAAATTCATAATTTACTAAAAATATTTCTGATACAAACAAATTTATATTCTGTCAAGTGGTTAAAAACATGCAATAAGTAGAACACAAGATTAAATTTTCAAGTTGTCAAAAATCCCCATAATAAGTAACGTTATATAGAGAATGTGCATTTTTAAATTTTAACAAGTGACTTAATCTCATGTAATCTCAAAATATGCTGTAAACAAATAATAATTTTTATATCTAATGAAACTACATAAAAAATTGAAGTTTTGTGTACAAATAACATCAAAATTGGTCCAGGCTCTGAAAACCTAAGGAATTTTGTAAAAATGCAATTTCACTATGAATATATAGTAAAAATGGCATTTGTTCATAAATACAGTCTGACCTGCCTTAGCGACCCACTGAATTAAAGGAAAACCTGTCTTATGTGACCTAATTGCATGGTTCCCAAATTGCTTTTCCCTATATAAATCACCTGAATTAAGAGACCACCTGTCATATGTGACCCTTTTTGCTCCTTCCCTTGGATGGTCTCTTAAAACAGGTTAGACTGTATATGGCACAAAATACTGTACATCAAGATTCTGCTTTACTTTATGATGTATGTTTCTTACTCATCATTTCCAACAAGGCGTGGTTGTGAGATATCAGCTGTGGCCGCCCTCTTCCCCCTGGATGATCTCTCCTTCACATTAATAGATATTGATGATGATTTCACCTCTAGAAAAAAAAGAACATTGAGACTATAAAACATTTAAGCCTGCATAAGTAGAAATCCCATAAAAGTAGCATAATTATGCAACAGAGATAACACATACTTATCCATGCAGTGACAGGTACATTTGAGTGGCTTCAGAAAATAAGCTATTACATAGCAATATACTCGCATGAAAACTGCCATAACAACTTAACCTAAAATATAGTGTAATTAGAAATTACAATATATACTCATCTCTGTGGAGCATTTGTCATACAACCACAACAAACTATAACCTGTCATGTACTTAACATCCCAAGATGGGCCATTGGTGCAAGTATAAATAAATTCCACTTGTATTTCATCCAAAACTGATCGACCTTAAACAACTTAAGTAGATCTGAACGTCAGGGTAAGCTAAAAACTACCATTTCTTACACCCTCTAAAAAAACAATAATGAAGATCTCCACCTATCAAAATACATTAAGCTAAAACCTGACAGCTGATTCATTCGTCCTGTGTCATGTTAATGACAAAAGAAATGACAAAAGTTGTTAAATTACCCAATGACAGCAAAATAAAAAACCAGAAAAATAATAACCATAATCTTTCACAGACCTGACACTTTATTTGTCCACACTGTTTTGATGGCACTCTTTATATTCTGGAAGTTAAATGAGCTGCTTTTTCCATCAACATACTTCTTCCTTGGCTTGTTGGCAGTACAGCTACATTGTGATTTGCCAACCTTCTTTAACTCAGTGTTGAGGTCATCATGTGATGGTGCTGTGACACCAGACTGGTCAGCATCTGTACCATTGGCCATCACAGTGTACTTCACTTTAGATACATCATTCCTGTGTGTTCAAATAGAAAGAAACAGATTTCCTGACTGGATGTAAGAGAACAAGAGAAAATAGAGATGGAGATGGTAAGACAAAAACTAGAGAAAATGGTGATGGATGCCATCTCCAAAGGTATCTCCTGGACACCAATGAGTCAATAATTGCATTTTACTGTAAAAGGTCCCAATCACATAAATCAACACCTTAGACACA
>JACSZP010044189.1:0-12401 GCA_016161895.1 Pinna nobilis | reverse complement strand
TTAGAATTCATATCTTTCACTTTTTTGTGATATATAATATAAAACATTGTTTAAATGAAAACGTCTTCTTGCCCGGCCCGACATTTGGTGCATGCACCAATTGACTTTCTTGTGTTGTTGTTATGGAATAGAGATAAAGGATATAAGGACACTTTGCTATGGTAGTTTTGTTTGGCTGATATATAAATACATGTACATGTTCGAAAATAGTTATAATTTTTTTAAAATCCAACACCACCGAAATAGAGAGAGCACTATTTTTTTTAATTACACAAAGAATAATGTGAGAATTAATTATATTGCAGCAGAAAAGTACAGTTATATGCGCATGTTCGATCCTAATAATTACGAATCCCCGCGCGTAGTTGTAAACGTATATAATACGCTGACATGTTTATCATCTATGCGCTTAATTTACTGCTCTGTTTGTTTTTATAACATCAAAGGTACATGCAAAGTACTTTTATGCTGACGTTTGCCTAATAGTTTTTGTTTTCGCTTTTGTTTCTTTGTAAGATGACCTTTTACAGGGTCGTAGGTTCGGGGCGTGCGATGGGCGGGAGGGAGGGGTCTCCCGCCCCTCCCCTCTTGCATAACCAAGAACCCTTCTGAATGTTTTCGCTAAAACGAAGAGAGAGAGAGAGAGAGAGAGAGAGAGAGAGAGAGAGATACATAATCAGACTGATTATTTATTAAGACGCATGTGTTCCTCATCAAAAAAAATTTTTAAACCACTAGTCCCCATCCAATAATTTCAATTTTCCCTGCAGGTCTGTTTTTTACAACAGACAATACATCCCTTATTCGTTGTGTAGATTGTTACACTAGGTATCACTCAAATGTCCTATATTGATTTTATTACATTGCATGAGAATGTTAACTGATGAACACTTTACGTTGTTCATACGCCTTGTTGATTTCTGAACAAGTTGATTAACGTGACGCGGCAAATATTGCCCTTCCCCTTCCGAAGCACCCGAGCTCACCCCTGATTTTAAGTCGTGATGGATTTCTCTATTTTTTCATTTTATTTGTATTAGTGCGGATTACCATCTGTAGTATTCTCTTTTTTTCATTTTTTGTTCGATTTTTTGAATTGTGAATCCCCCTTGATATCTTCAAATTTCTTTTTTGGCGTCTCATAAAATCGGAAATTTCTCCCATAGACATATTGACTTACGTTTTACAGTAGCATATCCCTAACATATAATGCCAGACTTACGTTTTACACACTCCGTGTCATTTGTGATACTATCATAGAGGCTATCACAGCGACATCTACCGTCCACACACTTGCTATGGCCAACAGCTGCGTAACAATCTCTATCACTACCACATGAGTCATTTAGTGTCCCTGAAAGGCAAGAAAAGAAATAAGAAAACAGAGTTACCTCCCATATAAAATTTTCTTCTTTTTTTTATCTCCTCTTATACGAAACATGTTTGAGAAGTATAAGTCAGACACACTGAACAAAATTACTTACGTTGCCTATATTCCCGATTATATTTTGCATGGCTTTTTTGGTTGGTCGGTTGCATTGTTGTATAACGTCCAACTCGAGAATCGTTTAGTTCATCAGCAGACGTCGACAAAATTGGCCGATGCCCGGTACTATTGGACTAACGGTAAGGAAATTTAGTTTCTTTGACGTGCCGACGCCTACTATGACGCGGGACTTTGGTTTTTACTTACTCATCTGGGCATCTATATGTAATGCACAAGAAGTACCTGACGTTATGCTGAACATGGTACAACAGGAAGAGAAAAACGAGCCATAGGGCACACTCATCTAAACTTGTGTAAAGGTTCCGAGTTCTTTTGTGCTGTGAAATAAGGGGCCTACAGACGCACGAAAAAATGTAAATCTGTAAAAACAGATGATGAGGGATAAATTCTCTTTGTCGCATACCTCGCCCCGACCCCCTTTTTCTTGTTTATGACCATCACTGTTTGTGACTTATTCTTGTATGCGAAAATATGTGACAAGACGGTTGCCGCGCGCGGAGCAGGAGTTGCTTACCCGTCCGGAGCACCTGAACTCAACGCTGCTTTTTGGTGGGGTTTGTGTTATTCTATTTTTACACGTCTTGTTGAGTTGATTGTTGTTTGTGATATTGTTTCTTTCTGTTTTGCCCATGGTTTCGTCTGCCTTTGGGCTTTTGAATTTTTTTTATTGCCCCCTTGTTATATTCTACTGTCAACTTTTATTTAAAACAAATCGAATGGATTTCATGAGGCGGTAAAAATGCGGTACTACTCCATAGTAGAAGTTGACACGCCAAAGAACTCTCATTGTTCAGTGGCAAAAGAGCCAAATATAAGACACAATTACAATCCCTTATCGGCATATAATAACGTCTCCATATAAATGAAAGATCCTGAGTGAGACGTTAAACAATAGAACAACCAAACATCACACAAAATGGAATGAGAAAACGGACAGGAGTCCGTAAGTCGTGAATGAAATTTCAATACGAGTTATAAAGCAAATTTTTAATCTATTTTACTAAATTCAATTACATTTAATTCACAATCCGATAAGTATAGGCACTCTTCCATTTTAATCTGTAAAATGTGGAAACATTGATATATCTAGAAATCCATGACTTGCGATAACGAGTGTCATTAGTTGTTCAGATTGTTTTGTGAAAATAGCTAGATGACACAAATTAAAAATAGACATGAGTAAGAGACTGAATAATTTATCTCATCCCTCCAAGAAAAAAAAATCGCTACGGATTCTACAGTGTTAAATGTTATGAATCTCATTTTACAAATTTACTGAATATCAAATATTCAAAATATTTACTTCTCCTGCATTCTGATCCTTCCTCAACGTCATAAAATCCCCAGTCACACGTACATCGCTCACTGAAACAGACACTCTCGTTAACAGCGGTGTAGCAGTCGAAATCGATATCACAAACATCTCCAGTCGTACGCCGTAGACATTCAGAGTTATCGTTCTTTACTCTGTAGCCAGGATAACAAAGACACGTTGTGTTGGAACAGAGACTATGCTCTACGGCAGAATAACAGTCCACGTCCTCAATGCAAGTTTCATCACCGATCTTACGCTTCACGCATGACCGGAAGTCATCTGATTGGTGATAACCAAGTTCGCATTGACATATATTTTTCTCACAGCGACTGGAATTGATGACATCACTGCAGTCCGAATCTAAATTGCAGTCATCAAAAATAGTCCTTTCACTGCAAACAGAATTGTTTGAAGTGCTGTAATAACCGGACGAACACACACATTGCGTTCCATTACAGAAACTATTAGGAACAGCAACTATGCAATCTGCGTCAATAGTGCAAGTGTCATATACTTTCCGTAGTGCGCATGTCTTATTGTTTTCATAGGTTAGGAAACCTACGTCACATAGACAGGTATAATTCTGACAGCTGCTGTTTTGTATGACGTCATAGCAGTCAGTATCTATGAAGCACGTGTCACCTAGGGTCCTTGGAATACAAACTGACCCATCCTGATATGACTTAAAACCTGACGAACATATACAGGTGTCATTCTTACAAATGCTTTGTGATATAACACCCAAACAGTCGATGTCCTCTGCGCATTCGTCTCCAATAAATCCTGAAAAAATTAACGAATATTTAGTATCATGAATTTGCTATATAGATTGAAGTTACCTTAATAGTTTAGCTTAATTAATAATAAGCAACAGACTGTAAAACGTGGCTGAAAGCTCGGGTAAATTTGCGGACACACTCCAATCAAAAACTTTAAAAAAAATCATTCATTGATAGTTGTAATTGTCAGTACAAACTGTGAGAATGCCTTGGGTGAACATCGAATTAATGCCACGTCATAATATAACTTAATAGCTCTAAAATTAATTTTTAAGTCTGTATATCAGTAAGAGAGGCTTAAAGAACATCACTAATGTATAGATAAAACATGATACTCGAAATAAAGCTGTTCCATTTTACTATCTCGTCGATCAAGCCTTTTCTTTTTCTTGTCACTTAGTTGGTTTTGGCACTGAAGTTCCACTGTACTTCATCGATTGCCAATGATACATGATAAAATCGAAATAACTTAAACTATGTAAAGTTCCGAATGACCATTGCAGGTATGAATGATGTGAAATAGATTAAGTAAACTTGACTCTAATAGCTGAATATCTAAATACATTGTATAACAATATTTTGACCGTTATTACTTCTGTTTTTACATTAACGTTATCAGTTTTTTTGTATCACGTTTTGATTCGAACAAGTCAAAATTCCAAAAAAAGATATTTTACGGAAAGAAAATTATGACCTGATAACTCTCCGGTTTACCGTCTACAATTGTATAGATACAAATCGATTTTCTGATCTCTCCGGATTGGAAAACTGTGGATGATAATTACATATCGATTGATTGTGCACTACTCGTAATAAGTACAGCCACTCACTTCTCTTACAGGTCGTTCTGTTTCCTGTCTCGTAGAATCCATCAGTACACTGACAAGTGAAGTTTACACAGGACGAGTTGTTTATCGCACCCAAGCAATCTGTATCATATTCGCAAGGATCGAATAATTTTCTCAAAATACACGAGTCATTTCCGACTGAGGCGTAAAATCCCGACTGACACCGACAAGTCCCGAACAAACAGTAACTGTTGAATACCGCGTCACTGCAGTCGGCGTCGGAGACGCACGTGTCATCGTATATTCTACGTAAGTTGCAAGATGAATTGTCAGATGACGGGTGATGACCAGGATCACACTGGCATGTGAAGTTATCACAAAAACTGTTATCTATAACAGACGCGCAGTCTTCAAATGTCGCGCATGCGTCATGACCTACTTTACGTCTTGTACAGACCGATTCATTGTTCTCTGCTTGATTAACGAAGAAGCCAAGGTCACACCGGCAGCTGCCATTCTGACAGAAACTATTATTAGTAACAGACAGGCAGTCCCAGATATCATCACACGTATCGTCAAATGTCCGAGGTTTGCATCCTTGACCTTCATCATGGATCACGTGATTGGTCTGACAGACACAGACATGTTGATTACAACGACTGTTCACCACCGAGGCATTACAGTCGTCATCAGTAGTGCAGTTATCGCCAATGATTCTCTTCCTGCACACAACTCCGCCTTGTTCAGATAAATAGCCGGAAGTACACTGGCACGTGCCGTTTGCACATATACTGTTATTTACAGAAACACTGCAATGCGAATCATTCAGACAGCTATCTGCGACTCTACCTGGAAGTACAGAAAAAGGCTTAAGACAATAGGTAGTGATAACCAATAACTGTAGTCTGAAATATTCCTGGGTAAAAATGGAAAAAGTACAAAGGAGACGAAGTAACGAAGGATGTTTGAAAATCTTAGTCCATAAACATGGCAAGTACAGGATAATGACGGTCTAAACGTGGAAAACAAATGCAAATCCTTAACGGGATGGGACCAGGTGTCCGGAAGGAGTCAATGTCCCCTAATGGCATCCTGCACCCGCCGCAATTGTTCCACAGAAAACCAAGTTCGGTAAAATGTATATTACGGTTGAAAACATCATATGCTCTTAATCTAACTAGCTTCGCGTAATCACTGTAAATGGTCCTGCTGAAGAATATCATCCAGCACCCTAGAAAGGGGAAACTCATATTCCTATAGGAGTAGGTTATATTAAATAGCCAATGGTCCCAACCTATCGAAGAATTGTAATTAATTCCTGTTGAGAAATTTATGATTACTAACTTGTTATATTTTATTAAATATTCTTTGATAAATAATTTAACAAGTCTAATCAAAGTGCCGTACAATGTTTTTCAATCATTCGTTATTTTACAATATTTTGTTGGGAACAAAGGTCGGGACAACGATTAATTTTGGATTTGAGGTGAGGTTCAATTCTGTTCACTTAAATACTTTTATCAATACTTTATTTTGTTCATATTCCTATATTTCATACAGACATATACAAGTACATCGTACATCAACCTATAATATTGAATAAAGAACAATTTGAAGCATAGAACTAAGGGATTAACCAGTCAAACAGAAGAATCAACATACGCCGGTGATTATTTTTTAAATTTATTTTTAGCCTTAACCTCGTAGACTTACTTAGCGGTAATAGGGATTTCTAGTCCCATCCAAAAGACCAGGGACATTCGCTTAAAATACGAAGCGTTTTGCGATGGATTATTTGCTACACATTTACACATCTAAACTTTAACCAGGATATTTGCACCTAGGCCCGTAATAAAAATAGAAAAAGGAAAAAGAATAAGCTCAAACTCAGCTCAAAAGTATATTTTGAATTTTGAAATAGAAACAAGTACATGTACATTGAATATTAATTGCATTTCAGAATGTGTATTTCTATCGTAAAATATCACTAACGTTTTGTGTTAACCAGTAATCAGCAGCCACAATTATAAAAAAAAGTTTAGTATAATACTCAAGATTCGAGTATGTGCTCAAATTGTTTTCGGGCCTGATTAATCAAATGAAAAGAGGAATAAACAACTGCTACTGACATTGTATACGTATGATGAGAATAATCATACTGAAATATATTTGATACACAACTTCCTTACATTTAGTTCACATTTAGGGAAAGCTGTTGAGCTGAGTACTGAGTTTGAGCTATAGATCCTGTGACTTTGGTTTGAAAGTTTCCCGGAAAATGACGTCAAGAAACAACCAGTTACTATAACGACGGCTATGAACTTTGCGGGTACCTGTATCATTTGTCAACCAACATCACAGTTGAAGGGTCTATTGGATTTTCTATCTTTCTTTTTATTTATATTAATGTTCATTTTATGTTATTTCGAGCCCTGGTCTACGTACTTTGAATCAAAGTTATTACTTATTCATTTGTAATTCACAGATAATTTTTCATAGACATTTTCAAATTGTAGCAGTACTTACGCAAGCGACATGCCTGGAAATTATCGAAAGCTATGTAACCATAGTTACATTCGCATATATCCGACATACACTCACTTTGTGGCATGACGTCACCACAATCTGTGTTCTTTTGACACTCGTCTCCGATCTTTCTTCTTATACAAGAGTCGTTTGTTTCCGCGGGATAAAATCCCGAGTTACAAACACATGTATTATTACCAGCGCAGTTGCTGTTGTTTATTGCACTTTCACAATCCAATCTCTTGCTACAAATATCATCAAAAAGTCTCCTACGCTTACAAACTGTGCCGTTTTCATTTGACAAGAAACCGGAAATACACGTACATATGCTTGTCTGATTATCACAGTGGGAATTAAGAATGGCTGAGCTGCAGTCTAGGTCCAATGAGCACGTGGAATTTCTAATAGTATGACGAAAACATTGTCCAGACCTAGATTCTAAATAAAATCCGCTCACACAGACGCATGTACCATTCCAGCATTGGCTATTGTCATCCACATGGGAACATTCAGATGAATTAGAGCAAGGATCAAGGATGCCTCGCAACAAACAGGTAGATCCGTCCGAGTCGCTGAAATATTCAGATAAGCATTGACAGGAGTTGTTACTGCAGTAACTGTTCTGTATAGAAGAACTGCACTCATTATCGTGACGACAGTCGTCATTGATAGTTATAGGTCGACATCCGGAAAGGTCTGATTTTACCCTAAAATTCGTCTCACATGTGCATTGGCTATTATTAGAACAAAGTGAGTTATTCAGTGTAATCTTACACTCTTCATCACTTTCACAATCGTCACCAATTCTAAGCGGAATACACACGCTATAAAATACATTGGTTTTAAATCCCATATTGCATTGGCAGGCGGAAGTAGCCGAGCAATGGCTGTTTGGAATAGCCGCCATACACTCATTGGAGCTTCTACATAAATCTTTGATATTTAACTGCGTACAGTTCGACGAATCTTCAGAATCTTTGAACCCCAGATTACATTCACAAGTTCCATTTTCCGAGCACCTGCTATCTTTCATACTAGTCATACAGTCATTGTCATGTTGACAAACATCACCTACTTTCAGAGGAAGACACGTGGATAAAGTAACTTTGGCGCTGAACCCTTGATCACAAACGCACGTGTTGTAAAGCGAACAGTGGCTGTGATTCACGTGAATCAAGCAGTCTTTGTTGGCACGGCAACCATCATCCAACTGTATTCCTTTGCACTTGGTACCGTTAAGACTTTCTGTAAATCCTGTTTCACATTGACAAGTTTTATTGTCAGCACACACACTATAAATGTCCTGAAATTTACAGTCAAAGTCTACTGTGCAATAGTCACCAAGACTCCAACTAACACAGGCAGTTACGGCTTCATCTTCTCTGTAACCGATTTTACATCGACATTTTCTATTTTCGGAACACTCACTGTTGGTAACACCAAGCTGACACTCTTCATGCTGTAAGCATTCATCGTGAAGGCCGATCCCGACACATTTAGAACTAGTCTCGTTGTATTTGTAACCTGATTTACACAGACATTTATTTTCACGGCATTCGCTGAAGTTGGTGTGAACTTTGCATTGATCATCCGTGTCACAACTAGAACCAATATCTACCTTCATACACCTAGAGGAATTGTACGGGATAAAGCCACGAACGCATGCGCATGCGTTTTTGTGCGAGCATATGCTATCCAAAATAGACTTGACACATTCATCAGTTGCAGAGCAATTATCACCGATGACTTTAGGGGGGAAGTCTGTGAAATTCGTATCGTTGTTATCAGCTGTCGTATTGTCATCATACATTTCATGTACAATATCTATTGTTTCATTTGCCACACTTTTATTAGTTAAGTCTGTGTTATTTTCAGTTTTGGATCTATGTTCAGTTTCATTATCATATGAAATTACTACGCCATGTACATCACTCTTCGTAATATTTTCACTATTTGAATTATTTTTAAGAACGCTTTCCTCGTTGTTTCCGTTAATGCAGCTACTCCCATTCTGACGGTCCTGCGCTGCATTATTTGAAGAGTTTGTACAGTCACTTTCATTGTCACGTAATATATCTAAATTATTAATCCCTTCACTTCCATTAAAATCCAATATATTTTCAGTACCATTACCGGGTTCTACATCACAGATCGAACTATTTTCACAGGTCACATTCCGGAAGTCATCACTTTGTCTTTTGCACAGATATCCTTCCTCGACAGAAATTAATCCCTCATTACAAACACAGCTTCCCGTATTATTACAAAAGCTATTGTTTACCACACACTGGTCGTTTTTGAGGCACGGACTTCCTACAAAACCTACAAGAAAAGCGAAAATCCTTGAATTGAATTAAAATGCTTTAATTTTGCTTCTCGAGGTTGATAAGAATAAAAATGGACTTTTGTATTTTTTTTCTTTAATTTTTTTCTGAAAAGGTAAATTACATGGTTCATGTGGTTCATGAAATGGTTTATAGTAATACATCTCTCTAAATGCAATGAATATAAAATGAAATGAGGAAAGGGTCCAAAGTCGAGATCAAGGGCCTGAGGTTATTTTGTATATGGCACCTCATGTTACTATATGATAAATGGAAAACCCAGAAATTAGACCGATGTGATAAGTTCATATACTTTTAGTTTATTTATAGTTAATGGGCATTTAGGGTCATTAAAAGTGCCTCAACATCCTGTGTATAGAGTTGGGCCATTTTATGTGCCCACCCAGTGAGTTGGTCTGTTGTATTGTTGCTTTACGTGCCACTCAAGAATCTTTCACTTATATGGAGACATCATCGTACGCCGGGAAAGGGTGACATCTATGCTCGAAGATTTTGGTTGTAGAGCAGGGAGGGTTCTTTAACGTGCCCTCACTTACTATGACACGGGACCTCGGGTTTTCTTGTCGTCTCCGAAAGACAGGGGCAGTCAGCCGAAGCTTGGGTTGGATTCGAACCAAGAACCTCATAATCACTAGTCCAGTATATATCGGCTGAATACAAAATATTTGTGTATTGACCGTTTCCGCTGTCGCGCCATATTCCATCACCAGATTTTTTCAGTTGTAGATTACGTAATAGGAAGATATCCTGTCAGACCTTACCTCTTTACAGCCAGGGCAACTATCAACTTCCGCATTTGTTATGGAGCTGCCATTTAAACATAGTGTACCTTATATGGAGAAATTATCTGATATTTACCCTCTTTACAACCAGGGTAACTATCAACTTCTGCATTCGATATACAGCGGTCATTAGAACATAATGTACCTTATCAGGAGATAATTATACTGTGACACTTACCCTCTTTACAGCCAGGGTAACTATCAACTTCCGCATTTGTTATACAGCTGCCATTAGAACATAGTGTACTTCCGGGTCCACAGAATGCTGGGATTACTGAAAAATTGAAAAAAGTTGAATTACAGATAACAAGTCAAATTTTGATATATTTACTTAATTTGTATATTCAACGTTTTAAAAAGTCGTTAAATGAATTGTTACGTTTCTTAAAGAGTGTAAGGGGGATTTTGACCGGGATATGTTCGTCATTAACCTCAGTTAAATTTTACTTTTTCAGGGTCGCCGTGGCTAGTGTGTTTGACTTCGAATCGAGAGGCCGTCCCTGTCTTTCGGATGAGACCGTATAAACCGATGTCCCGTGTTACAGTAGGTGTTGGCACGTTAAGGAACCCTCCCTTGTCTACGGCCATGCGTAGGCAAAATTTGTCGCCCTTTACCGGCACACGTTGACATATAAGTGAAAGATTCTTGAACGGGACGTTAAAGAAGAAAAATACAGCCAATAACCAATCTGGAGTTATGATTCAGTATACAAGTAATAATTTAAGAGTTCCTTCCCTTGTCAAAGCAATGACGCAAATAAAAATATGAAAAAGTGAAACGAACATACAGAAAAAAATTTGATAGATTGATTGAGATTCATTGCGCGCGCATCACTCACAAGAGCTGTACATCTGTACCTAATCAAGATAACGAACTAGATTTAAGTGCGCGCGTGCTTAGGCGTTGTTTTTTTATAAACAAGGCGCTGAAATAAAATGGTTTGGCATACGTTTTAGCAATTTGCTGAAAAAACGATAAAGGGAATCAAAGTGGCGATTGAAATTTGCGTAGCAGACAGATCTCGACAAAGATGCATGGCGTAAAACTTTGACTGCTTCATTACACATCTTTTCTTTAGAAGCTCACTCAACAACTTACTAATAACACGTACCGTTTCTTTCTTTCTTTTTTCGGTATATAATAATGTGTTATTTAAGAAAAAGATGGTGAATAAAAATTTGTCGATGAAGATTTATTTTAACTGTTAATTTAGAGAGTTGTATGCTGTTGTATTGATGTTTATCGTCCCACTCAAGAATATTTCACTCATATGGAGACGTCACCGTGTGCCGGCACTTATGGCCGTGGAGCAGGGAGGGTTCTTTAACGTGCCAACACCCATTGTGACACGGGACCTCGGTTTTTACTCTCTCGTCCGAAAGACAGGGGCGTTCAACCGCAACGTGGCGCTGCGCAGATTCGAACCCCGGATCCTTTGATTCGCAGTCGAACACGCTATTCACTCGGCCTCGGCAGCCCCTAACTTAGAGAGTAACACAGGAAAGAGACTAAATACTTATAATTAATTAACGTGATCCAAAACTCGACATGTGTCTATGGAGGGACAGCTCATTCCTGAGATGGTAACTAAGGTTTTAGTTGTTGNNTTTTTTTTTTTTGTTTAACGTCCCATTCAAGAATCTTTCATTTATATGTACACGTTAAAATCTACCAGTGAAATGTCTATATCAATGTAACTTACGCTCGGCGCGTATGGTCATTGAGAAGCGAGGATTTGTTTCAATGTGCCAACACCTACCGTTGCACGGTAACTCTTCTTTATACCTCATCCTAAAGACGTGGAAAGGCTGCCGCATAGGTGCGCATCGCGGATTTGAGCCAACGCCCTCATAAGATCATCACTGGTCAATTATGCTTAAATTCTCATTTAAAGAGCGTTTGTTTTTTCCTTGTCTCAAAATTCGTTAACATTTCAAACTAGGTAAATCGAAGCATCCATTTGTACGGGTCATGCATTTTAAGAACTGAAAAAAAAATTCCCTTTTCAATCTTTCAAGTTAAACACACTGAACAATGAATCTTGTATGAGGCTGGCATTATAACCAACGGAGCGGGGAGGGCGGGGGGTGTTTAGAATAAACTGTAATATTTTACGATCGGGGACACAGATTGTACTTTAAGCATAATGTAAACGTGTTATAATCTCTCTCTCTCTCTCTCTCTCTCTCTCTCTCTCTCAATATTAATGATGAATCATTAGGTCTATTGACTGACTACTGAAACAGGCTGTCTGTATCCCTATACCTATAATACCCAATGTGCATGCGCATATTGCGGATCTAGAGGAAGGCAGGGGGGGGGGGGGGGGGGCGGACCCCCCCCCCCCCCCCCCCCCCC
>JACSZP010044182.1:7500-10742 GCA_016161895.1 Pinna nobilis | reverse complement strand
ATGCGTGGGTGTTTTTCAAGAATCATTAGAGAGAGCCCGTTCAGTAATTTTTTTTTAATTGTGGTTATTTTAATATTTTACCGCGCTTTTTATTCAAACTGCATTGTATATATATATCCTCATTAAGCTCTTCAACATTTTCAATTTAATTAATCAGAGATATTCATATTATAAAGTTTTCTTTTACATTTGTATAGTTTTGTTTATTACGTCTTTGTACTTATTAAGTCCTTTTTATCATATATTTACTACACTCAATTTTCATTTGATCCTTATTCATTTTCACACTTTTCTTGTTTATAATAATGAAACGCGACAGTAGTTAAATAAGAAAGATGTTGCATATGTTTTACCGACGTAACGGATCGCAAACGAAACACGATGAAGGGAATTGCCGTCAGCACGATTTGAAAGTAAACATACTACCGGCTTAATGGAAACACATGAATGATATGCAAAACTCCGTCTGCGTGTTGTAACGTTACATATGTCGTGTTGGATCTAAAAAGAAAAACTTGCAACCTTACCACGAAACGTATAACGAAGTCCCGGTACCCGGCAGTTCTAAGAAATGTGCTATGCTGCGCGTGCATCTTGTCATTATAACACGTTGTAATAGAACGGAGTGGAAAGAGTATATAAACCCGGAGTAGCGTTCGTTTTGTCAATCACCCTTTTGATCAGATATAAGCCGGGGATTCACTTGTAGTTATTCACAAATCTTAAAAATGAATAAGGCAATCATCTTCATCGTTGTACCGTGTGTAATTGCCCTCGTACTGATCAACGTACAGGGTTCTTTCTACGGACAAGGATACGGATACGGAATGGGATACGGTACCGGATACGGTAACCAACAAAATAGCCAGTACTACCAAACTGTTCTCCAACGCAAATACTTAAACGATCTTTCAAGAACCACCGGACTTGCCAAATTTATCAACTTCAGTAAGTACTCTTATTTCTAAAGACTTTTTTTTAACTTTCTATATAATTTACTGTCTTGCTTTCTGTTTCATTCTGTTTTTATTTCTTTATTTTACTTTCTAAATAGTGTTTTGATTTGTTTATTATCATTATTATTATTATTATTTCTTTCTGGTTTATTTTCCGTCATTTCAATTTAAAGGAATTCCAAAAATCGACGGCATTTATTTGCAGTTTAAAAACAGAATTCCATAGTAATTTGACTTACCTATTTTATTTTGCAATGTTGCAATGAATTTTCGTTTCTATAACCTTTCTGTTGTTTATTTCTTCGATCATCAATCCATTTTTATACTCCCATCGTTAGAAATATACCAGTATAACAAAAGTAACGCTAACATATATGCACATTATTTGAAGAGGATAAGTTATGCAATTTTATATGCAGAATGATAAAAAATCAGTGTAATCTTTTATTCAAGTTTTGAAGCAAAAAAAAGATCTGGAAACAAAAATGCTAACAATAAAAGTATGACTCAAACAATGTATGAATATTGTGAGTGGTACATAGCAAAACTCGATGCACCGAAGTTTATTTTTCAGTCAGATTTTAAATCGTGCAATTATCAGTCTCTTCGCTTTAGTCTTATCGTTGTCCGATTTGTAGAGTTCGGAATTTTGCAAATATTTAAGTCCGGATATTTTCTAATATTATCATTTTTATTTCCAGTTCCTCTGATCCTCCTCTTCACCGTCTTGACCAACAACACAGCTTTGCCAGTCATCGGTTAAACAACTTTCGATCTTTAGAATCTACAATCATTTCATAACAGGTTTGTATTTTCTCCTCATTACCTTTCGATCTAACGAATCAGTTATATACATAATAAATACATGTACTTAATTTCCTGCCCTTTCGGTGATGAATCATTAAATTTATGATCATGTTCCTATTTTTGGAAGGGACAAGCTTAATGTTCCTTACCACACAGTATAAATTCATATGATCAGTAAAGGACAAAATGTCTGAGACCATTATCCGCCTGATCGGTAGCCGCCATGTTGGCGAAAGCGGAACAGTGCTAAAATGAAGCAAAAAAAAAAACCAATAAATATGTCATCTTTTAGATAATTCTATAATCTGCAATGTTGAGTTTATTTTCAACCCCATATTATATTTATTTCATAACGATAATAGTGTTTATATGTATTCTTGCCATAATCATAATTATTTGTTTCGTTTTTACATAAATACTGTCAAAGATGTGAAAATAAATTTAAAAGTAAAAAAAAATCTATTTGCATTCAATCAACCATATTCCAATAAGTAAATATTTCAGATCCCACGATAAAATATTATTGAAAAAACTTACAATTGAATTAGCAGAAAACGTGAAATCACTTTCGAGTATTATTGTCTTTCTTGAATAGATTTTTTAAAAGACGAATGAATTTGCAAAAACATCAGATTCTAATTATTTCTATTTTCTTTTTTCAGGGTATGGCGATCAGACCAGTTTATTGTATTGTTTGTGTTGATCTGTGTTAAATAAAAATTCAAAGTTAACTACCTCTTAATTGTCTTTGTTCCTTTAATAAATGTACACAAATTCGCCAGCCATAAACATTTACAGGGCATGTCCGGAAGTAGATGAATTTGCGAAAGTGCGGGACTGGGCACCATAAAACTTAATAACTTACTCGAGTCTGAGAAAATTTGTAACTCCGGATTCTCAACTAAGCAGATTGCAAAATTAGTTTGGATCGAGTGAATTCTCAGATTTAAGTAAATTCTTATGTTTGATGGTGCCAAGCCAAGACATGCTCGATACGAGATTTTGACAGGTTTTGTATTGATTTAAACAGGGGATTATTTGATCTTGATGAATAGAGACGCATTCAACTGTTGGTGTGATTCGTACAAAAATAAGACTGATGCGCTCTATCTACATATATAGGACACAACACTTTTAAAAGGAAACACGGTGAAATAAATCGGTATAATGTAACTTATTCATGTACCACGTGACACCCCGTATAGTTTGTGCAGGACTTGTATCTCCAATGGTGAAGCAGCGAAACTCTACGTAAACTTTCTACTAAAATGACTCTAGCGCCGGGTATTGCCTTCTTGCGTCATTATATTATTTACAGGAATGACCCCGCACACGCTTTTTTGAGTATCACGTGGTACATAACACAGTTTCATCGAAAAAAAAACTCGTAGTAAGGAATCATGTTGTCAATCATACAAGTTTTATTAAAAAATATATCTATGGGTAATGTTTTTGCCAAAACCGTATAATTTCGGTACT
>JACSZP010044182.1:0-2500 GCA_016161895.1 Pinna nobilis | reverse complement strand
CATCAGGTAAACGTAGAAACCCGTAGTCAAAACCAGTGTGAAACGAACGATCTTACAACCGGTATGGAACACCTCAGACGGCATTCGACCCAATGACAGCTATACCGGCAAACCATCGACCATAACATTTACGAAAAATAAATTTTAACGGAGACTGTTGGGACTTCTGTTACATCCTGTAACATCCACTTTTTTTGTCAGTAGCCAGAATTTATTGCGAATAAGAAAAGGGAAGTTTAAAATTCCATAGCAGTATTTTGAAAATTATTGATATATTCAACGCTGAAAAACAATTGCCTTTTTATTAAAAAAAATTTCTAGCAAACCCAAATTTGTCTTTAGCGGCGAATGAGTAAATCGAATGAGAGAAAACATTACCTAACAAAAGGAGATAATACTTTAAATAAAGAATTAAGTGTCAATGTACAAGTGCGTCTTTTCATTTTTTATAAAATCTATGATCATTAGAGCCTATTTATATTGAACCCTAAAATATTGAAAACCCGCTTAGTTTGAAATGATCTAATATCAAAGCTGAACTACTTTAGCTGGTTTTTTTTGTATTTTGTCTATTTTTTTTCCCAAATTATTTGAAAAATAAAATAAATAGCACGCCCCTTTCCACATATTTTCGCTTATCCTTCGGAGCACCTGAACTCACCCCGGTTTTTATTTTATATATACAAGAATACTTCACTTAAGAGGATATTGGATGTCATTTTTTTGAAAACCCTTTTTTATTTCAAACAAAAATTCCTTCCCCATTGATTTCAATATATCCTGGTTCGATTGTATTTGTCTTGTTACTCAATTAATGTGGTTCAAAGTATTCGAGTACAGAGATCTCTCCGCGGGAACTACAGAGACATATTTGTTGGAATAGCCTAATATCAAGGAGAGAGCATTATGGTGTGATTAAATAAATCTCTTTAACCTTAATAGGTTTTTAAAATATTAACTAAAAGAATGCCAAGTTCATATATTGAATAAGAAGACTGCTGTTTGGTGGTGGCCAAGGGCAGGTATGTTTATGTCATCTTCGTTTATTTATTGATATATGATTTTTTTTTTCAAAACTTTGAAAAAAACTTGATTTATTTTACAGTGATTAACAAACAAATAATGTCAACTTATATAAATGTCTCTCGTTGGCTCTGATGTCTATGTGAGGGGTCCTTGCTGTGTGAGGAAGCCTGAGTATTCGGAGAAAACCCACGTATCCGATTTTGCGACCACCATTCTATCTCACATACTCGCTCGACATATCCAAGAATCGAACCGCGGTCGCATTGAAGAATAGCGAGTACGCTAACCTCTACGCTACTTGGATACCCTTATGAATAATTTTGAAACTTTCTTTCAATTTTATATCAAGTTTTCGGGAACACAAATTATTGGTTTTAATAGAATAAGAAACGAACTATAAATGAGACAGCTCTTAAAAATACATGTAATTATTGAAAGATACTGGAAAAAAACTAATTTTATTATCTTATTTTGTGCTTTGTTAAATCATTGTTTCATGTTTTATGATATTTTTATTTATTATATTCAAACGTTAAAATCTAATGTCATCATTTATCAATATCATCAATCTATTTGAACTTTTATGTTTTCTAGAATTGATATTAAGATATGAAATCCATTTTTTTTCTTTGTTTCTTCTAAACAACTCACAATTCAACTTTCTGTTTCAGGGATGGGGAATCGTTTCTTCGTATTCGTCGCTGTGTGCTTGGTGCTTGTACAAGGTAAGAATTTCGGGTCATAGAACACAAACATACAATGAGTAATATTTCAGTTGACGCTCGTTAGCCTCTATAAAAAAAATTTCTGTGAATGCCTATAAAATCAGACTGGATTCAACACAATTTGAGGATCCTCAAATTTTAAACTTGCGGTTTTCATTTTTTTTAACTTTAAAACAATCACTTTTCAAGATAAACTAATGGAAAGAAAACAAGATCTAAAAGTAGTTTGAAACGAATCAAATTTCATGTTCAGTTGAATGTAAATTAATGTATATTAATGCTCTATTAACTAATTAAAATCTGCATAACGATTCTAAAAGATGCAAATCTGGGAAAAGCGATTGTGTTAAATAATTCATTCTTTTAATGATCATCATAAAATGATAATGAAAATAATCAAATAATAATAATGATAATAATTATAATAATGATAATAATAACAATAATTATAATAATAATAGTAAGAATAATAACAATAATAATAAATTGATAATAATAATAATGATAACATCGTGTAATGTTGAAATAATAAAAAAGAATAATAATAATAATAATAATAGTATTAAAAATAATGAAGATGATAAATGTAATAATAATAATATAAATAATAATAACAAGATGTGTTTGAGAAACACTATGCCCCCGAGTGGTAAGCCATTTGTGAAGGCTAAGAAAATCAATTAAATGGCACTTTTTAAATGTCTTGTTATTAGGGATACATGTGCCAAATATGAAAGCAATGTGTCAGA
>JACSZP010044125.1:0-10667 GCA_016161895.1 Pinna nobilis | reverse complement strand
GGGGGGGTAGGGCGTAAATTGTTTCACCGAGACATTATGGCTAATACTGGGTCGTCATAAGACATGTAAGCCGTGGCGGGGGTCCAAGGGATGGGGCGTATCCCCAAGAAGCTCGCGCGTTTTTACTCATTTTGGCAATAATTTCTGACATTAAACCAATTGTACTTTTGTACATGACTGATTCCCGATGGGAGTTCATGAGAGCGTAAGCTCCTGCATAGTCGTGTCTAGGAAAGTGATTGAAGACCTCAGCTTTGCCCCCCCCCCCCTCTCAAAATAAAGTGGGGAAGCAGGTTGCGTCTATTGCCTTAGAGAAATGAGCGAAGATCTAAAATAATTAGAGATATCGAATTGATTATAGATTAAAAGATATGAAGTAGGCTGAGCATAGGCATATTTAGAATTTTTTCAAAGGAAGGGGGTGTTTAAAGACCGAGTATTTTTCCTAGTATTTTTTAGAATTGTTTTGCACCCCCCCCCCCCCCCCCCCCCCCCCACACACACACACACACACACAGGGGGAGCAAGTTTTGTATATTGCCTTGAAGAAAATTATTTGTTTTTCTTTTTAAGACTACCTGTTTACACCTTAACACTGGAAGTAAACGAATACGTGCAGAGGCCAAATAGATCCAGGAACGTATTTACGTCCATGCAACAATCCAATTTGTCGATTTGTCTAATTTGATATTTTATTTTAGATTCAATTTAAAGTATACAGAAATGACTGCCGAGCGGAGCGAACCGAATTTCTTTTATGTATCAAATAAACTTATCTTTTTAAAGATGTAAAATACATTGTAAGTTGATTAAGCGAGCCGGAAAATTATTGGAAGTTTTATATTCAATTTGGCTTAATAACTACTTTATTTTCAATTTAATTAGTTCGGTCAAAGGGGTGGGGGAGGAGGTCAACCCCCTATTCACCTGGCTAGATCACCCAGTGCTTTATATGTTCCTCTAATTAGCCTTCCAACCATGATTTTTTTGTGACAAAGAGGATTGGATTTGTTGTAATATACAGCAAATTTCGATTTATTCACACTTGCACCTCTCTCAGATTTCCCGTTTTCTTGTGTGTTTTTTTTTCTTTTTCTTTTTTTTTGCCAAACCAAAAAAGTGGGATTGAACCCCCCTTATCTACCTGGCTAGATCCACTAGTGGTTGAGTAATAGATTTGGCGAGCGAAGCGAGCTGGAAAATTATTGGCACCTTTAACTTCGATTTTTCTAACTCTATTTTTTATTATATTTGTGATATACTTTAAAGGATAAAGGAATACGTTGCGAGCGAAGCGAGCCGAATTTCTTTTAGATATCAAATGAATTTATAATTTTAAAGCTATTAAGTAAGTTGATTAACGAATTCGGTGAGCGAATTGAACAGGAAAATTATGGGCAGTATTTCATTTTCTAACTAGCTATTATATTTGTGACATATATAACTTAAAGGATAAAGCAATGACCTGTATTAAGAGAACATCATAGGGAAGGAGAAAAAAAGGGTCACAAATGACAGATGGTCTCTTAATTCAGGTGATTTATATAGGAAAAAAAAGTTTTGGAACCACTAATTTAGGTCACATAAGATAGGTTTTCCTTTAATTCAGTGGGTCGCTAAGGCAGGTTAGACTGTACTGACATTTGTACAGGAGAGTGACAAGTACTGACCATTATACAGATGAGTGACCAGTACTG
Organism: Pinna nobilis; assembly: GCA_016161895.1. Lineage (NCBI taxonomy): Eukaryota > Metazoa > Mollusca > Bivalvia > Pterioida > Pinnidae > Pinna > Pinna nobilis. The sequence goes on along the minus strand of JACSZP010044125.1, from coordinate 8,970 downwards.
ACTTTTACATATGTGAGTGACTAGTCCTGGTAATTATCAAGGTGAATGACTATTACTGACCATTATATAGGCTAGTGATCAGTAATGACTTTTATAGTCGGTGGCAAGTACTGAGATTTATACAGGTGAGTGACAAGTACCGGCCGTTATACAGGTGAGTGACCAGTACTGACTTTTACATATGTGAGTGACTAGTCCTGGTAATTATCAAGGTGAGTGACTATTACTGACCATTGTATAAGCTAGTGATCAGTATTGACTATTATAGTCGGTGACAAGTACTGACATTTGTTTGGTGAGTGACAAGTACTGACCATTATACAGAGTTCCTTAAACTGGGAAATGGCACTGGCACCGAGTTTCTTAGACAGAACTAGGAACTGGAACCGAGTTCCGTGAACGAATCTGGGAACTGGTACCGATTAAATTTGCACAGGAAGGCTACTTCACTCGTCCCAGATCTGCGGGGCGGATTGCACTGAACACCGGCCTTCTACCACTTACACGGGAAGACTGCTTTGCGCGAACAAGATCTGCGGGACGGTCCACAACGTCGGCCTACCACAACTATGCAAAGAAAAATTACCTATAGCTCGGCGGATATCTCAGAACGGCCCACACTGAACATCGACCTATTACAAATTTGCACGGGAAGACTTTGTTAAGCCGAAATCTGCGGAGCGGCCTACGCCGAATAATTAGGCCTACCGCATCTTTGCGAGTGAAGGTTACCTCACTCAATGGAGACATCGGGGACCATCAATTACGACTTGGTGCATCCAGTTCCTTAAACGGAACTGGAATCGAGTTCGGTAAACTGTGACCATTATACAGGCGAATGACTAGTAATGAGCATTATAGAGGCAAGTGGCCAGTATTTACCATAACAGGTGAATAATCAGTACTGATAATTATAAACGAATGACCATTATACAGGCGAGTGACCAGTACTTACTTTTGTACTAGTTAGTAGTTACCGCTATAGGGTGTGCCCAGTACTAACCATTTGTACAGATCAACATACCGGTGACTGACCAGTACTGATCATTATACAGGCGACTGACCAGTACCGACTTTTATGGGGTTTGGCTAGTGCTGACCATTTGTACAGTTGATTGACAAGTACCGACCATTACACAGGCTAGTGACCAGTGTGACCATTGCACAGGCGAATGACCAGAACTTTCCATTGTACTACTTTATGACCAGTACTAATAATTAATGTTGGCGACCAGCACTGGCCATTTGAATTGGTGAGTAGCAAGCACAGATCATCTAAATGGTGAGTGACCAGTGATGTCAGTTATATAGTTGATTGACCAGTACTGACTTTTACACAGGCTAGAGACGAGTATTGACCATTATGGGGAGGTGACAAGTACTGACCATTAGTACAGATGAGTGAATAGCACTGAACATTATACAGGCCAGTGACCGGTATTGACCATTATGGGGAGGTGACAGGTACTGACTATTAGTACAGATGTGAATAGAACTGACCATTATGCAGGCGAGTGACCAGTCTGACCATTATATAGGTGGTTGACTAGTACCGACCAGCATACATGCGAGTGACCAGTACAGACCATCAGACTTGTGAGAGGACAGTACTGACCATTCAGGAAATAAGTGACTAGTTCTGACCACAATATAGGCAATGGCCATTATAGAGGCGAGTGACCAGTATTGGCCATATGGGGTGACATACGCTGACCATTCGTGTAGATGAGTGGCCAGTAATGATCTTTATACAGATGACTGACTAGTGCTGGCCATTCATCAGGCGAGTGACCAGTACTGACGAATTTTGGGGTATAACAAGTATTGACCTTAATAGATCTGACTAGTACTGACAATTATGCCATTCGCTCGACCGAGATCTGCAGAGCGAACCACAACATCGGCCTACCATACAGGTAACCATGCAAAGGAAGATCACTTTGCTCGACGAAGACCTCCAGGGCCTCCCACACTGAAGATTGACCTTTGGCAAATTTACAAGGGAAGGCTATTTTGTTTAGCTGGGCGACCGACGCTGAATATTGGTCTAACAGATCTTCGCGAGTGAAGGCTACCTCGTTCAATAGAGAACTCGCCACACACAGCTTTGTACATCGAGTTTCTTAAACGGACCTGGGAACCAGAATCGAGTTCCGTAAACGGTGATCATCAAATAGGCGGGTGACTAGTACTAACCATTATACAGGCAATTGACCAGTACTGACTATTATACAGGCGAGACTAATACTGAGCATTATACAGGCAAGTGACCAGTACTGACCACTACAGGTGAATAATCAGTATTGACAATTACAACCAAATGACCAGCTCTAACCATTTATAGGCGGATAACCAGTACTAATCATTCCACAGGCGGGTGACAAATACTTACCATTGTACAGGTAAGTGACCAGTACTGGCAAATTGTAAAGGTGGGTAACCAAGTATTTATTATTGTGCTTGCTAGTGGCCAGTATTGACCGATACAATGGGTTACCAGTGCCGACCATTTGCATAGGTGAATGACAAGTACAGACCATCATGTTAGTCAGTAAGCAGTACTGCCCATTATTCAAATGAGTTACTAGTACTAACTATAATATAGGTGAAAGACCAGTGTTGAATAATATACAAACGAGTGACAGTACTGATAATTGTACGGATGAGTAATGATTATCGGTTATTGTTCAGGGGTGTCCAGTTATGACCATTATACAGACGTGTAACCAGTACTGGATTTCGGAGGTGATGACCAATTGTATAGATAAGTGACCAGTACCGGCCATTCTACGGATGAGTGATAAGTGCTGACCATTTTACAAGCGGGTGACCATTACTGACTGCTATAGGGTGGTATACATACTGCATATTTGTATGGATGAGTGACCAGTACTGACTACATGTATTATAGGGGGTGATACGTACTGAAAATTTGTATGGATGAGTGACCAGTACTGAGAATCGTACTGGTGAGTGACCAGTACTGACTATTATAGGGGGTGACACGTACTGGACGTTTGTATGGATGAGTGACCAGTACTGACTATTATACAGATGAGTAACTGGCACCAAGTTCCTAGTTGCTGAAACTGAACTCGGAACAGGCAACTAAGAGCTCTGTTTACTCAAAACTCCGAACCAATTTCAGGCCCAATGATATTTCTATGATACAAGACAAAATGAATGTAGCTATATGATATGAAAGAAATACAATGTATTAGTCTTATGAATAGTAAACAACAATCAAAATAAAGAATGTGCAAAATCTATTCTTGGGTTTCTGTTCACGAAACAGACAGTGAATCTAAAAGCTTACAGGAAATTTTCTTCACCGGTTTTGATAGAAAATACGCAATGTTTATGTTTCCTAATTAGAACCTCGCCGATTTTAAAATCGTAATGAAACACATTTCTGACTGATAATTTGGTATCAATTCATAGTTTTACGAAGAATAATCACCGGTGATGTGAACCAGAAATAAGAAATTTGGATCTCTATGGGAACTAAGCACACAACTTCAAAAATCTCAAAATTGACCCTAAGGTCACACAGATTTTCAGGTTACGAAGAAGCAGGATTTTGATAACGTTCAGCACCTTGCATTTTATTTTTGTAGAAAACATACAAAATTATGCTCATTTTTATCTGATCTAGATAAGAACTGTCTAACTATTTCTACAATTTAACGCAAAACAATGTCGGTCATCTGAAACAAAAAGGAATGAATTGCAAGATAAATCTATCTGATGTTAACAATGAAAAGTAAATAGGCATAGAATTGATAAGAAGTTTCATAACCCTCTATCCCCCAAGTCTTTGTGAGTGATATGATAAATGATTCATTATAAAGACCGATACAGTCAGCAAACCATGGTATTCGCAGTCTTTGACGAGTAAGAGTTAAGCAATTAGAATACAATTTAAAAAAAATTGTCAAAATAATCAGTCCATGTCATAATAAGTATGTCATGCTGGAGGAAGAGGGATTTGGCTAGATCGTCGAAGTTTCTGGTTGGCGTTTGACTGATGTAGTGATGGACTCGGTACATTTGTATCAATACTTCCAGGAAACGAAGTTGAGTAATTAAAATTTAGTATGCGAGAGTAAGACTTTGATTGATCAGGATCCGATGTTGGCTCCACTAACGCACTGGTATGCCTACATGGGATGGTGGGTAGTGGAAGTTGGGTCTCTTGGACTTAGACTGGTCGACGTGAGCCTTCGTGCATCAGAAGTCGGAGGAATGTTTGTCCCATCTGTGGATGTAGTTGTAAGTTTCTCTACAGCAGGTGCTCTCCGAAACCCCTTTCGGTGTATTGGGGTGTGGCTCATGTAACTCTTATGGGTTTACGGCGAGGTTTTGCAAAGTTTTGCGTATTTTGTCACCCTCTATATATTGTTTGGAAGTGGCTGTTTTAAATTACTTGCTTCCTGATAAGTCTGATACTGGAAACTGGCACCGAGTCTTTACACGGAACTGGGCACTGGCACCGAGTTCATTTTCCGTATACGATCTAGGCGGAACTCGCCTTCCACAACTTCGCATAGTAATACCACCGGGCAGTCTACAACACGACCCTACCACAACTTTGCACAGGAAGGCTACTTTACATACTCACCCAAGATCTGCGGCACGGTTAACTACATCGGCCTACCATAACTATGCAAAACATATTACCCAGCTCGACAGAGATCTCCGGGGGCAGTCAACATTGAACATTGACCTACGAAAAAATTACACGAGAAGACTTCTTTGCTCAGGCGAGATCCGTGGGTCTTCCGGCGCCGAAGATCATTTCGAGCGAGGGCTGTAACACAGGGCTTGGTGCATAGAGTTCCATTAACGGAACTGGGAACTGGTATCGAGTTCCGTAAATAGGGATCATCATACATGCGAGTGACCAATACTGGCCAATAGATAAATGACCAGTTCTTACCGTTCTACAGGTGAGTGACCAGTATTGACCATTATACAGACGAGTGACCAGTACTAATAAATATATAGGCGAGTGACCAGTCTGACCATTTTACAGGCGAATGGTCAGTACTGTGCCATTACAGACTATCAAACTGGTGAGTGAGCAGTACTGGTCATTGTGTAGTTGAGTGAGTAGTACTTGCCTTTGTATGGATGAGTGACTAGTACTGACAATTATTCAGGCGAGTGACCGATACCGACCATTATGTAGATGACAAGTGCTGACCAACTGTATAGGTGAGTGACTAGTACTGATCTATAAATAGATGACTGACCAGTACTGAATATCATAGGGGAGGTGATAAGTACAGATCATTATTACAGTTGAGTGACAAGCACTGACCATTGTAATGGCGAGTTACCAGTACTAAACATTACACAGATGGGTGATAAGTCTGCCACTTTATAGGTGAGTGACCACTACTGACCAGCATAAATGCGAGTGACCGCTATAGTTACTTACCATTATTATGTTGACCAGTACAGACGATCAAATTTGTTCGTGACCAGTACTAACCATTAAACATGTGATTTACCAACACTGACCACTATGGGATGACAAGTGCTGAGCATTCGTATTGATAAATGATCAGTATTGACCATTATATAGATGAGTGACTATTATTCAAGCAAGTGACCAGAACTGACTATTGTAGGTGAGGTGACAAGTACTGACCATTATTATATTTTAGTAACTAAGTCATTTTATAGGTAAGTGACCAGTACTGATCATTACATAGATGAGTGGCTTACTGGCCATCATACAGACGAGTAACTGGTATTAACTTTTATAGGGGTGACAACTACTCGTCGTATAGGTGAGTGATCAGTACATGTCATTATACAGATGAGTTCCGTTTAAGAACGTTACTGGAAACTGGCACCGAGTCTTTACACGGAACTGGGCACGGACACCGAGTTCATTTTCCATATACGGATCTAGGAACTGGTACCAAGAATGTGGAACCTGCCTTCCACAACTTCGCATATTAATACGACCGGGTAGTCTACGACACCACCTTACCACAACTTTGCACAGGAAGGCTACTTTACATACTCTCCCAAGATCTGCGGCACGGTTAACTACATCGGCCTACCATAACTATGCAGAGAAATTTAACCTGGCTCGCCGGATATCACCGGGACAGCCCACATTGAACATCGACCTACGACTAATTTACACGGGAAGGCTACTTTGCTCAGCCGAGACCTGCGGGCGGCCGAACACATTTCTGCGAGTGAAGGCTTATATCTCGCTCAGCGGAGACATCGGGAGCCACCACACATGGCTTGGTACGTAGAGCTCCTTAAATGCAACTGGGAACTGGTTTCTAATTCCTTAAACGGTGACCATTATACAGTCATGTGACGAGTACTAACCATTTTACAGACGAAAGACTATAGTAATACGCATTGCACAGGGAAGTGACCAGAACTGATCATTACGGTTGAATAATCAGTACTGACAATTACAACCGAATGACTAGCACTAACTATTTACAGGCGAGTAACCAATTATAAAAAACAAAGGTGGGTTACCAGCCTGACCATTAAATAGGTGGTTGACTGGCATACATACGAGTAACCAGTACAAACCATCAATCTGGTGAGTGACCAGTACTGACCATAATGTAGGTGAGTGACCAGTAATTACCGTTATACAGGCGAGTGACCAGTGCTGACCATTCCAATATATTAGTGACCAGTACTGACAATTATACAGATGAGTGACTAGTGCTGACTATTATTCAGGCGAGTGACCAGTGACCAGCAAATAAAGTGTACAGAACTGGGAACTGGTTTCGAGTTGCTTAAACGGTGACCATTACAAAGGCGAGTGATTAATAACTACAGGTTTTGGGATGACAATTGCTGACCAATTGTATAGGGGAGTGACTAGTATTGACCATTTTACAGATGAGTGTCTAATATTGACCATTATACAGGGGGGGGGGGGTGACCAGTACTGACCATTATGGGGGGTGACAAGTACTGACTATTTGTATGGGTGAGTGAGCAGTACTGACCATCATTCTGGTAAGTAACCAGTGCTGACCATTATACAGACGAGTTACTTAAACGGAACTCGGAACAGGCACCTAGTTCCTTAAGCGAAACTCGGAACTAGCACCAGGTTCATAGTTCCTTAAACGGAACTCGGAACTGGTATCTGGTTCCGAGTTTCTTAAACGGAACTCGGACCTGGCATCGGTACCGTGTTCTGTTCGTTAATTGAACTCGGAACTGGTATTGAGGTCATTTTTTTGAGTTACTCATGATCATCAGTGCATGGCTGCTTCGGATAAAGTTTGAGAAAGAAAGCTTATCAATATGAGGCTTTCTATTTTTGTTGTATTCCATATGTTCTACTAAATACTTTATGCGTGTTTTTGCCGGCCTATTTTGTAACGAGCAACAGTCAAACGTGTTTATACTTTCAGTTCCTGTTAACTCTAATTAAGTGTATAAACATTCATTATTTCAAAAGGCGGAAACAGGAAACAAATGCAAAATTAATTGGAAATTATACCTAGGATCACGGACATTTTATCTCATGCAGGTCAAGATAAAGGTTTGATGTCGTGTGATTCTGTGAATATGAAATCTTGTGTGTCTCTTTTCTACTACACCCTTGCAATATATATGGAACTTGCCACATGTGAAAAAGGAGTCTGCAAAGAAGGAAAGTAAGACTATGTATTTTACACACACACACACACACACACACACACACACACACACACACACACCACGGAACATGAAATCGTGACATTTGTCGTGAAAGATTGTTTAGAAAGAAGTAAATAAAGAGTATTTTAATCTTGACAGAAAAAAAGTTCATCCCTTAATAAATAAATTCGTTAGTTTTATAATTCTATACATCTTTTTCAGTAAATACATTGAATGTTGTGCTGGTTACAAGAAAGAAGGCGATAAATGTCTTCGTAAGTAGAATTTTCTCCTTTTCTTTGTTAAAACTATGTTTGTAAATACATCTAGAGAATTTCAAGAATCAAATTTAAAAATCGATAACTGCGTCACGCAATATCAGAAACCATTCATAATTTTCTTTATTTTAAATTCGTGGTTTTAGTGTGTCCAAAAGGTTCATTTGGCCCAAACTGCTCTAGAACATGTCCCAGCGGAACATACGGGGCAGCATGTTGGGGAACATGCAGCTGTGAGACTGACGAGATATGTGATGCAGTGAACGGATGTATTGACAATGTAAATCAATGTAAGTATAACCGCCTAGGTTTTACTGTGGCTCCGCCAAATGTAACCGTGTAAGCTTGCTATACTGGTCCTGTACCAAATCCGCGCACAGTAACTTTGTGCCGCACCCTTATTGTTGCACTGAGTAACTTACAGTGCAACACTCCTTCTCTGGCACCGTAACTTAGCTGCCAAATTAAGATGAACTCCAAAATATAGTTGAAATGTACAATTTATTTACAGAGACAACTCTTCCCGGAACTCGGGCAAAGAGTGTCCTGTGTACCTGCTAGTACTCTAGCTAGGTTACAGCTACTGTTTTATACAAAATAAAATATGTTTTTATAATTTACAATTACATAGCCTAAAGTATTCCCTACCAATATTGACAATAATTAACATTAATTTATGACTAAAAGAGATGACACTAAATCTCCCTTCTCACATATCAAAGATCATTCTGAAGACAATAGCCATCGGCTAGGCTTAGACAAGTGTAAGGGCTTATCACACCCAAGGGTCAATCTGCCCTTATCAATGGACGGAGAACTAGTGTCAGTAACATTTACTATAATTTGTGACTAAATATACAAGTAAAGAAATACTAAAACATGGACACGCCATAATTAATTATCACTCGGTCACATAAGCATCTTTTTCTCACACAATTAATCATCGTCAAATGTCGGAGTGGTCTCACTTCAGGGTCATGACACTTAATTTTGGTAAAGGCTTCAATATATATATATATATTTTACACCTTAAATATTTAGA
>JACSZP010044096.1:0-11198 GCA_016161895.1 Pinna nobilis | reverse complement strand
TTCACGTTGTCGAATTATTTCGAAATTATAGCTTAAGGGCACTCCAATTTGTATTGAATAGTTGGGAAGAAACAATATTTTAACCAATAAAAATTTCAAGAGATGAAGACATTTCGGAACAGATTAATACGAAACTTTGGAGATACACAAAATAGACCGTTACCGGTTCTCTTTTTGTAGTTTAAGTCACGTGAGAATTAAATAATTGTCAAGCATCGATTTGTTTGCATAGCAAGAATAACGCCAATCTGAAAGTACTAGAAGACTATACTTTATGATGATATAGGTCCATGTCGATCCCCTGAGAAAATAAAATAGGTTGACGATCCGACCTCGAACCGATGCTCTGAACCAAGTTGTACGTTTGACGGAGGGAAAAGGTCTCAAAGTAATCGGACCATGGTTACTCTTTTTGTCAAAATGAAATTGTAATATGCATGGCAATAATCGTTAACTAATCATCAAATTTACATTCTAAATGTCCTAAATTATGATCGGATGATCAGACAGGGGGATCCACAGGAGTTGCATAATTCAAAAAATACCTTACAGCCACACATGTAAGGAGATAAGATGATGATTTCCCGTAGGTTTAATAATGCTCTCAATATGACGCATACTATTTCTCTCATTTGAATTGTGATATTCAATTATTGGACGACAAAACAAACATATTTTATAACATAACTTTTTCGACGAAAGATTTGTTTATTTTCCTTTTGCCTTTAAATATCTTCAATTTTTCTGATGGAGCAAACAGTAAAAGAAGTTTTGATAGAATTGGCGATCAACTCAAACTAAATATTACCAAACTCAATTAGCTTTCGATTCTTTTGATGGGTTATATGTGGGGAAAATCGGAACGTATTTGGCGAATTTAAATTTCCTTAATTGCGCCGTCCATGATGGTATCTCGTACACCTCCAAACCTTCACAGTAGTCAGTGCTAGTTTCCCCGTCCTCCGAAACCTTGGCAGTCTGCCAACCTATCAAACCCCTTTCCTTCAAAGTTCCTGAAAAGAAAACCAAAACTTCAGAAAATGTGAGATGCTAAAAGCCTCAGCTTTGGTCTCGGGACGAAAACTAAAACTTCAGATAATTGGAGATGCTAAAACCCTCAGCTTTTCTAACCCTAATGTAGAATAACGTACCAAGAAATTCAAAAAGGAGGCATATACTAGAATCAATTCCAACAGCTGAAAGTACTAAAATGTACCTTGGAGCCATTTTGCATTGAACCTTGAAGTATTGAATTTCCGCGTTTAACTTTAATGAAATAATTTTTCGGCTCAATGACTTTATAACAGTTTGAACTTCATCCTTTTGAAAATCCTGCTTTTTGGAAAAAGAAATTTATTTCCCCTCCATTTCAATATATCAAGGTTCGATCGTATCTTAATCTTGCTATTTTTTCAGAACTGTGTTTAACTACTGAAAATCTGTCAATTCTCTTCTACTCTTGTTGGCTTCTGTATTTTTCATTGTCAGCCTTTTAGTTTAAAAGGTAAGCAGTGGGCAATTGGTTATTAAACTTCCTGTCTTGTATGAAATTTAACCTGCGTAAGAACAAAAATATATTTTAGAAAATGATATGAACAAAAGTTAAGCCCTAGGTTAAAATGCAAACGGGGGAATATCACTTCGCATTGTGATATTTTTATTTATACCCCTGCACGAACCAGTAATTGTTGATTGTAGATGACAGAAAATATTATGATAAGGCTAACTATTTGGACAAAATCCTAAGGGCTCAATTGATAGTCTCTTTCTGTATTCAAATAGGTCGCAATTATGTAAATTACTATTACAAAATTCGCTGAAATATTGAAGGGAAGTAACAGAGGTCTTGTGGAAACCCAATTAGACAATTTGCAAATATGGAAGAGCGATGGAATAGAATTTTTGCGGTTATGAAAACTTTTACCTGGTACTGTGTTGTCAAGGAAACATGCGATTAATCCGCCCGGAAAATTTGGATTTGTCATCAACATTTTAATGAAATTATCAAGTTGCATATACCCTACAATGCAATAATGAAAGAATTACAATTTAAATAATATGTTTGCTGAATATGTCTTCACATATTGGCGTTTATAAGTGACGAGAAGCAAATTCAAATTCCATGATATGTTTTTATTATTTTTTATTATTATTATTATCAGTAAAGCATTAAAGAAAAAATTCAAGTATTTACATACAGAAACTGATAAGTAATTGCAATGAATTAGCATGAAAATATCTGTATTGTTGACTGAATTAACTATGTCCGGAGAATGAAAATATACGGAATATACCTAGCGAGCAAGAGGAATTAATGGAAATCTTTTACTAAAAAATTAAAAAATGCTGGTAATTCCCGTCACTTTCGCTCAATGGTAAAAAGTAAATATTACATTTATTGAATCATATCTAAAGTTTTGTGAGGTCGACATTGGTCTCCAGCTGGAATATGTCGTTTTGTAAATAAATGGATCGGAAATATTCATACTATACCTGTGTTTTTATTTGTTTTGTTTGCCCGTGTGTCGTATTAAGAAGTTTGCACCAATGAAAACCACCAAACGTTCAGCAAATTAGTATGTCCCTGTGTCTGTTTACATTTCTTACTATTAATTCAACCAGAAACCCCAATAGAATAATCATGGCGTACCAATACAAGGAAACTAGATAATGGAGGTGTAATCATTATGTCTTGTATGTAGGAAAGATAAGGGTGGAAATAAATCGTTTTCAAGAAAGAATAAAATCAAACAGTTTGAAATGACAAGATAGAGTAGAATATATAATTTATACCTGTGTCTATGACTTCAGAATTTTGTTTTGTCCAATATGGGATCATGAGCCCGACAAGAATTGAAATACCAATAATTGCAAGGTTTCTGGTGGACTGAAGATCGATGAACTGCAAGTTGGACAAAACCAAACCAACGAATATACCGAACCCGACAATTTGTGTTCCACCAAGTACAGGATACGGGATAGTAACAAAGAAAGCCCCAAACTTCCCGACAACGGCACAGACTATGAACATACAGGCAAAGAGCTGGAATACCCTTCTACTGGCAACCTATAGAACAAAGCAGAATATGTCAGAAATAAATCAGGAAACAAAAAAGGTGTAGAAAATTCAACAGAAAATCAAATTTATCGGTATCTGGAAATAAAACGCATTGCAATGGGTTTCTCCGAATATTTGATGTAAATTATCTACAAAATTTACATCTACATGATTTTTATTGTGTCGAAATTCCATTACAGAATTTTTCATTCTGATCCTCGTATGCGGACAATGGGTCTCAATAGTTCGCAAACCCGTCACAGGTCGTGTCATTGGAGATTTTCAAATTGTAGTTGCCACATTGAAAATTTTGTTTTAGTGATGTGGAATTTTCGTTCATTGAAACAATTTGTGTGGGAACAAAAAGAGGAGAAAAGAAGAAAAATAGAAAGACAGAAAATAAATTTGTATTGAAGTAGATGCACTGTATACATGTCCAATAATTTCGTTTGGGTTTCAGGTTAATCTTTAAAAGAGTTTCACGATAATATTCACTCACGAATTATAAGTTCATGAAACTTTGATACTTGTTATTTGGCAAGTTATAATTATAGTCATAACTGATTAATATGATTCATGACAATTGAAACATAAGGGTAATGTTTTTTATAAAAAAAGTACAAAATAGCATAATTTTGCTTAATAATGAATACAACAGAATTTAAACGTAAAATAATTGATGAAAAGAGCTCCAATAAAATGAAAATATATGTCATGTGGACTACAATGTACCTTAGTTATTCCAATAACTCCGATATTTCCTCCGTACGTTGTAGTAGCATGTGCAGCTCCCCAAGCTCCTGCAAGCAAACTAAAGATCCCCTCTACCATGATACCCCGGTTGACCGCAGGTGGCGGCGGTGGGGGAACACGTGCTACTCTTGCGCATGCGTAATAGTCAGCTATTGAGTCAATGATGGACGTTATCGTTGCCGTCAGAAATGCTACCAATATTCCGCTACTGAAGCTTGGAACACCATGCATACCTGATTAATTGTATAAATTTATTGTTCTCAGTCTAGTCTTTCAATTCAATTGTTTATATTAGGTATTAGTCTACAAACTAATAACCCATTGGTTTTTATCCCATTTTATGTTTATGTTCATGTATTCTTAGGTTTCTAATTTGTCAACAGAAAAATATTTGCTCTAAAAATCTCAGAAGCAACATCCTCGAACTTAGAATGTTCAATACACAACACAAGTGTTCCTTGTTTAATCTTCTACAAAGTTTACACGAATACTTATAGATGTTTATAAAGAAATATACCTGGGTAAGGAAATGTAAACCATGGTGCCTCGGCGATGACGTAAGAGCGGGAATCAGTCCGAGCATAAAATTCTACGCTATCTTTATCAGAGGAAAGAGCACCAGCCACAGTCATGATAGCGCTTACAGACCAACCAATCAGAATCGCAATCATTATCTAAAAAGAAAAAAACATTTAGGAATGTTCTTGCATATGAGATATTCATCATAGTTACATCAAGTTAACGGAGAGTTGTTCTCTTAGACTAAAGAAAGAACGCAGTAATAGTATCTCATGTGTAAGAATTACTTAAGAAAGATATCGCAAATATCACTACCGAATTATATAGGAAATTATTACATCGGTAATTCAAACAGGTGATGCTATTTACTTACCGAAAGAACTTGATGAAGGGGATAAAAACCTAAGTGAAAACCTTCATCCTTGGACCACGCTAAGACAGGCATTTGTCTTTTCCCTAGATACATGGACAGTATGAGAGCCATTGCTGCTGTCCTGCTCAAATAAATGGAAAAGTTTTTAAAAAAAGTTTTGATTTGCTTAAACTTTGTTTGGCGACCTTGCAAATTGAGTGTATTTCATCAAATTATTTCAATTAATATGATATCAATTAATTATTTTCACGGCAATTGTCTTTTCTCGCACTTAAAAATTATATACAAATTATCCAAATGTTGCTTTACTTGTTCTGTACGTGTTGATCATCGGTCCGGTGAAATGGTTGCTACATCAAATTTTTGCTAGCTACGAAACTTTTTGTCCATGCTAAGGAATTTTTCCTATGCAGAAAGGAAACATCAACGTACCTAGTCATTCTTGATACGTAACAATTGATTATACTGTCTAATTCGAAGAACGGTGATGTCCATCTGGGGTATGGCCCCTCGATCTCTCCGTATAAAGTCATGTTTTCATTACCTTTCAAATATTCTAAAACTATTGTAAACTGTGTGGGTATCATGTGCGGAGTATACTTACAAAATTGCTATTCCCCAATGCGTCTGACAAAACCTTGTCACTACAGTAAATGTGTTCAAGCCAACCAGAAGTATAGTTGGAATAACAGTTATTGGTCCAATGAAGCGAAGGAGGACACCGACCATCCCAGATGCACCTATCAGAGTATGGATTGCTCCAGCTACCATTAAACTACCAGACATCTGAAGTATCAAATACAGTGAAACTTGTATATAACAATCTATCTAATAACTCAACGAAACCGGTCTTTATTGCGAAAGGGCATTTATGCGGCGATTAATTTGCATACAAATTTGTGAAACAAAAAAGGTCTTTGTGGTCAGGTGGTTGTTATATACAGGTGGTCGTTATATACAGGTGGTCGTTATATACAGGTGGTCGTTATATACAGGTGGTTGTTATATACAGGTGGGCGTTATATACAGGTGGGCGTTATATACAGGTGGTCGTTATATACAGGTGGGCGCTAATTTTACATAGAAGAAATCTTGTACTAAATTTGTTCATCCGAAATTAAACCAAACCTTTTAAACTCACCTGTCTAAATCTTGGCAACACAACTTCAGTGAAGTAATCATTAGGTACCGTTTGATTTGTCAGCATTGTCGCATTCCAACCTATATAAACATAAAATACACAGAATGATAATTTATAGAATGAACTTTGTTTTCTACCTTGCTTTTAGACTTTAACAGATTAGAGCTGGTTGGTTGATTGTATCGTTGTTTAACACCCTACTCAAGGTATGGTATTGTATTGATCAGAAGCGGAACATGCTAATCACTGATCAATAGCGGCACCTTTAAAAATTTGTAAGACTTACTCATTGTCATTGATGAGTTCATGACCGCACTTCCGTGTAGGACATCGTGTCTAGCAGGACAGCTGAATTCTGGGAGATCTAGTAAAAGCAGCAATGGAATCACATACTGAGATACAGGACCTTGGTAGACTGGTAACCTAAAGGGAAAATGACACATGATTAATTAGACGTTTCTTTCCTAATCAGCAATAGAACCACATAGGCCGTCTACAATACAGGGCTTTAGTAGACTAGTAACCTAGATTGTAAAAAGATGCATTACTAATCAATATTTTACTGGTTATGATCAACTTGAATAAAGGCATTTTTCAAATCTAAAGTGCAGAAGAACAATAGTTAATATCCTTGAATGAAAATAGCTATTATATCATTTACATCAAAGTTTGTATTTATGCCAATTTTGAAAGGTAAAGATATTGAGAAATATTATAAATGTTGCAAAATACCCAATGCCGAACGATGTTATATCATAGATAATTAACAAAGCGTAAAATTTTACCGAACTTTAAATGTAGGAAACATAAGTTGCTTAAAATGGCCTTGCGGTCTCAATGAAGAACAACACAATTAGGACATACATGTAATTGAAAAGTGCAAAATTGGTTCTTACCTAACTCCAAGTGTGTTTTGAAACAGAGTGCAGAGCCCAGACATCAAAAGGCTTATTGAAAGAATTTGTGCTTTAAAACCTTCCTCATCTCGTGCACACATGACCTCGGCTACAATTACTGTCGCTTTTACACTTGAGGGTAGGGACATCAAACATTGCTGCAATCAAAATAAAAGGAATTCGAATTATATCGTATGCGTATTTTATCTATTGCGTTTCGTAAAGAAACGAGATGGTCATGAAGCAAAAACCGACAGATGCAGGATTTGAACTAGGGCCAGACCTAGCTCGAAGCCCCTGTCAGCCACGGATACCATTAGCTATATAACGACAATTTGAAGAGAAGTACAGAGAGAGGGAGAAGGAAAATAAAACCATTTTCTTTTGGTTCAGAAATAGTTATGGAGATGCAGTAGTCATACCTGGAAAGCGAAGAAAATACACAGGTAGAAAGGAGGTGTATCGCTTATTCGGTATCTCATGTGCTTAGTACTATCATCTACAGATAATGCTGGCTCTCCGTTCTTCTTTCCATTAATCAAGGCTTCTTTTTCCGCCATCGATTCCTCATCCATATTGTACCCATATTGAGCTTTAATATCAGGTTCGTTGTGGTTGTTGATCAATACTGTATTCGTTAGGTTTCGCATCTCGGTGATTTCATGAGTTGAATTTTCTTGATTCCCTGCATGATTGTAACTTAGATTATTGTCATTTGAAACGCTACTTAGATTCATAATCTGATCATTCTGTTTCTCATCGACTGTCTTCGAATCTGCATTCTGCTCATTTTGTATCTCATCAACTGTCATCGAATCTGCATTCTGCTTATTTTGTGTCTCATCAACTGTCATCGAATCTGTGATATGCCCATTTTGAGTCTCGTCGACTGTCATCGAATCTGCGATCTGCCCATTTTGTGTCTCATCGACTGTCATCGAATCTTCAGCATTCGCCCCATGTTTTGCGATGATAGGCTCGATGCCGGTCCCGTTCTCATTAAAGCTTGACATGACATTTAGCGTATTATTTCTAATGTTACCACGTGTATCTTCACTAAGACCATTTGTTTTGTCGGTAGCTCTTGTACCAGTCTCAATAGAATTTACCTCGGAAGCCATTTTATCCCCTTCGTCAAGCATACAATCCTTCTGATATCTGCATCTACGCCTATTAAGGTCGTTTATATGTAATTTAACTTTACATAAGCCAAATCCGTCGACCTAGTGCATTAGATTTACTTTGGATTTTAAGATATTCCGTGTCACGACTCCTTGAATTTGAAAACCAAATAATGATGGACTACGTTTTCTCGGAGTCTGCATTAGGTACATGGTCATCTTTATATAAATAGCTAGGAATCATATGATGTCAATTTTTAACCTTAGCTTGTATAACTATTTTACATACTTCAAAAGTCCTCACAAAGCATGAGAGAAGTGAGACATCAGACAGAGGACGTGTGTGCTCTTGTAATAGTTCATGTTTGGTTGTTTTACCATATCTCTCTCAAGAATTTTTTTTCACTTATATGGGGACGTCGTCTCTGAATGTCGTCCAAGGTTTAAAAATTAAACCTCAGCTTGGAACTTTTTTACATTGAGCATATTTCACGTGCCTACACCTATTATGACACAGAACTTGACACTTTACTGACTCATTCGAAAGGCAGGAAATACCAACCGCTGAAGTCGCAACTCGAACCCAGGTCCTCCCGGTCTAAAGGCACTTAACCGCAGAGCCATGACTCTTCGTGTGAAATAACCATGTGTAAAAAATGGAGATATTTGAAGATATCAAGGGGACAGCCTAAAGTCAACAAAAGATAAAGAGACAACACCATGACCAAAAGATAAAGAGACAACACCATATAGTGTAATAAACAAAACATAAAAATACACGAACCAAACAAAAAACAGGAGTTGAGTTTAGGTGCTCCGAAAGAGTAAGCAACTCCTGCTCCGCGCGCGGCACGTATCGTGTCACTTATGCTTCAAATACGGAGATTGTATCAAAACGTTTTATTGATCGTGTATTTTCATTACTAAAATCTTGAAAATCTTGTCGTCCTCTTCAATTTCTAATACTTCCATGGTATTTAAATAGATAATTTTAGGCTCACACACTGGAGACGATTCAAAAGATCACCATTTGAATTAGATTATTCAAATGGCATTCTTGTAAGACTTATGTTTCCATCACTTAAAGGTTTTGTAGCACTCACATCAAGATACTGGTTTTTAACTGTATATACAAAATGTTCCAGATTTTCGCCTCACCTGCTGGTCATTAGTAAGTGCACATTATGTTCAACCTAATGCATCTCCTGTGTATAAAATGTAATTTAGCAATAGACAAGACCATTCTTTGTAATATCTGAATGACTAAAAATTACATAATTGTATATGCACTGTAATTCTGTATGATAGCTAAATCAGTTTTGCGATAATCTTATTCCACGGCATGTCTTTGTTCTATTTCATTCTGTTTATGAATGAGGGATGTCGCAATATACGTGAATTTCTGTGACGAAACTATACGTGTGAGAAAATAAAAAAAATAATAATAAATGACAAATGTATGAAACTCAGTACAATAACGGACCACATAGTAAATATTTCATGAAAATGGGCAAAGACGTCTGAAAGCTGAGAGGTAAGATCAGGTGCCTTGGAGAAGTAAGTTTCCCATGCTGACCCGTCACTTCCGCCGCGATTACAGGGAAAATTGACAGGTCATTGGAACTGGTAAAGATTCAATTTTCGTTCTATTCTCTTTTCCCTGCGTTCAATATCAAACTAATGGACTGTTGTACTATTGAACCGTGGTAGAAGCTATTTATGGACTTAAATGTTTTTTTCTGACTGTTCCGTTCTTCATATTTGAGTAAATTGGCTGTATGCAGTATGTTTCTTCGTCTTTTGCTCAGCTGCAACGGAAAACCTCAACAAGACTTCTTAACGATCGTATAATGAGTAACTTTCTTGGTAGTGGTAACACAGTTATCGAATTGCATACTTTCATGTAGCGTTGCTAATATTAATAAATCATATTCAGAAATCACTATCCGCACTTGTATACTAAGACTATGACGTAACACGTAATGTTCTCGCGGGTAAAAAAGGAAAGGTTGATGATACATAGGCGGCATTCAAAAATAATCAATTGAACGACAGGCAACACTAAAGCAAGCAATAGTTCACTGAAAGACTAACCTCTTACAGAATCATTGCATTTTTTCAAAAATTTCATCTGCCGTAATTCTAAACAAGAGTGTAAATCGTGTATCACCGTTAAGTATGAGAGCTAACAAAAGTCAAGGTCATAGAGGTTAGGATAATGATCAATGGTCAAGTAAATTTAGCAGAATTCTGAATTGCGAGAGTTCTAGATTTTAAACCCTTTCAAGATACTCTGAATAATATGAGTGGATATGAATATATGAAAGTCATTTAAAAACAAACACTGCATTTGTTGTGTACTTTGTTTTACAAAGAATACAATAATCGCATGTATAATCAAAATCCAAATTATTTATTTTACCAGAATGCAAAATTTTCAATAAATTTATCGTTCGTATGAAAATAAAAATCATTTATGGAAAAACTTAAGATAAATTCATATCGACAAACACCATATCGGTAAGCCAGTCACATTTTTTCTCGTAGATACATGAGGTTTGTAATACAACTAATCCAAATGAAAGTCATTATCTGCCAAAGCTTAACTGGAAATTTTCCATATAGCTTTCATGGACTCAGAACAGATATCTAAGTACGCTATTTTAAATTAGAGTTACCTCTCTTGATAGTATATTTTCGTTTTGAAAATTTAACTTTGTACAAGCTTGCGGAACGTACATGTCTTCAAAATGATATAACAAATACGGTGCTAAATAAAAGAATCTAATCGAAATTGGCATTTTTTTCAAATGTTTGCCGAATACTTTTAAGAAAGTAAGTGTTTATTAAATGCAGGGTATTTGCTCTTTGTCCATGATCATGATCATGATAGCCATGATGAACAATTATGAAATAAAACTTTCAAACAAATAATAATTATTATAATTATAATTATACTTTTAAGATATAGATATTATTAATAAAATAATTATTAATAATAATATCAAAAGTAATAAGTTATAAATGCTAACACCAATAACAATGTTAATTTTGAAATTCATTTTATATCTAGGCGATGACAATGGTGATAATGACGACGTCAAATACGAAGAAAATAAAAAGTTCAATCGGCATATCTGGGTTCAACATTTTGCTGAACAGTGATAATACTTTAAAAAAAAGTAACAGCTGGCATAAATAGTTGATGTAATGAACACATTTCTAAAAGCATCATCCAAATCAAAACTGTCAAATCAACTTTTTATTCTTGCACTTTATTTCTACATGATATCCTCCATAGGACACTGGAGTACATTTCACATGTGTGTGTATATAT
>JACSZP010044095.1:0-10497 GCA_016161895.1 Pinna nobilis | reverse complement strand
TACGAATTCGGAGCCGTCAATGTAAAGTCTGTCAACGTTCAGGGCTACACGATGTCCTTGGCGTTTGGCTTCCTTGAAGTGGGGGTATAACACCTTCCGACGGTCGTTGATTTCCTTTGGGAACTGCTTATTAACCCCATAGCCAGCTACTGGTCCATGACCAACAGAAGATTGTTAGTATAAGAAGTGAACTTTAGAATCAAAAGACCTCAGGGCATATAGCCATTGGATTATCTGCCTTTGTAAGCACTAGTTTTACAGGGCTTTCTTACCATCTTAAGTAACAAGACCAATGGAACTGGAATCAGAAATTGGCAGCATTGTAACTTAAAACTGGGAATTATTGCATCTTACAATGAATTTCTTTACCTTTTGAAAGATATAAAATAGATCCCTATTTCCCACTTAGTTCATTTGTTATGACAAAGATTACAATAGCAATCTACATGTACCAGCACACTAGTTTCTTGCTGTTTGGCAATACATTACCTGAATTTTATTGTCATCAACTGGAAATTTTTGGCAGAATATATTTTTTTGGGGGGGGGGGGGAATAAGATTTGACCTTGTACAATGTATATATTTCCCTGAATGTCGGGCTTCAAATTTTAGTCAATTGTAGAAACTTAGGGTCATTGAACAGTAAAATACAGTCAGCTCTATATATTACAAAGTTGAAGGGAGCAAGATATTTATCTTGTTATAGCCGATCTGACATTACTCGAAATTAAAAAGTAATGCATAGGAAATGCTCTGGGAATAGAAATCTTCTTGTAACAACCGGTACTGCTTAATTTGCAATCTTGTTATTTGCTGAGTTGCCTGTATAATGTACTTTATGTGTCTAAATATGTATTTCCCTTTTTCTCTCCAGAATCATTGCTTACCTGGGGTTAAGTGTGTACATCTCACCTGCCCCCACTGCGGAGTTGCCTGTATAATATGCTTTATGTGTCTAAGTATGTATTTCCCTTTTTCTCTCCAGAATCATTGCTTACCTGGGGTTAAGTGTGTACATCTCACCTGCTCCTACCCTGGAGGTAGATAGGATCAGACTGGCCATAAAGATCAATGCAACAGACTTTGATGGAGATGCTGTACCTGCTCTGGTTCTTTGGAACTCCCAAGATGATGGTGGTAAGTTCTCTTCTTTATTGTACTATTATCCTTTATGTTAGGATAAAGGGGCGTTTACACCTATCCGTTTTTTCTCATCCACTTCTGCACCCGTTATCCGTCATCCGTCATGTGTGTACACACTTGTACGTCAAAATATATTAAAATAAATATAGTTGTAGGCCGGAATGGACAATTACCGTCCATGCCCGCACACGCTTCCATCAAAAATCAGTCTCGGATCGATTTGTCTTGATATGGTGACATTATATCTGTAGATCTTATCTTGATATGGTGACATTATATCTGTAGATCTTGTCTTGATATGGTGAAATTATATCTGTAGATCTTGTCTTGATATAATGACATTATATCTGTAGATCTTGTCTTGATATGTTGACATTATATCTGTAGATCTTGTCTTGTTAATGTTGACATTATATCTGTAGATCTTGTCTTGTTATGTTGACATTATATCTGTAGATCTTATCTGTTAATGTTGACATTATATCTGTAGATCTATTCTGTTAATGTTGACATTATATCTGTAGATCTAGTCTTGTTAATGTTGACATTATATCTGTAGATCTTATCTGTTAATGTTGACATTATATCTGTAGATCTTATCTTGTTAATGTTGACATTATATCTGTAGATCTAGTCTTGTTAATGTTGACATTATATCTGTAGATCTTGTCTTGATATGTTGACATTATATCTATAGACCTTGTCATAATATAGTGACACTATATCTGTAGTTCTTGTCTTGATATGTTGACATTATATCTGTTGATCTTGTCTTAATATGTTGACATTATATCTGTTGATCTTGTCTTAATATGTTGACATTATATCTGTAGGTTTTAACTTGATATAGTGACATTCTATCTGTAGATTTTGTCTTGATATAGTGACATTCTATCTGTAGATCTTGTCTTGATATGTTGACATTATATCTGTAGATCTTGTCTTAATATGCGGACATTATATAAGTAAAAACAGAGGTCCCATGTTACAGTAGGTATTGGCAGATTAAAGAACCCTCCCTGCTCTATGGCATAAGTGCCAAGCATAGGCTAAATTTGTCGCCCTTCACCGGCACACGGTGACATCTCCATACGAGTGACATTAAACAACAATACAACAACATATCTATAGACCTTGTCTTGATATGGTGACATTATATCCATAGACCTTGTCTTGATATGGTGACATTATATCTGTAGATCTTAACTTGATATAGTGACATTATATCCATAGACCTTGTCTTGATATGTTGACATTATATCTGTAGATCTTAACTTGATATAGTGACATTATATCTGTAGATCTTGTCCTTATATGTCAACATTATATTCGTAGACCTTTTCATGATATATTGACATTATATCTATAGACCTTGTCTTGATATGTTGACATTATATCTGTAGATCTTGTCTTGATATGTTGACATTATATTTTAGGTATCTGGATTCATGTACAAGAAGAATGTGGATATGATCCTGCTACACCTGTGATAGAGGATGGACATTATATTGTAGAGGTGAGACTATTTATCTATAATGGACCTCTCCCGAGGGAACTGTTCTCCTATAGTGTTTCTTTGTCTGATGAGGTATAGTACTACTTTCAACTTCATTATAGGCATCCATTGTATTATGCATCAGAATTTGCTACATAAACAGATAAAAAGTCATTCTTTTCTGGGATTTTATTCCTCTTCATCATAGCACTGAATTCACTGTAAGCCATTTGTTATAGATCGTTTCTACTGTATATTGGATGTTGACTATTTTCAGATCTGCCGTGCTGATTCGTTATAGATCGTTTCTACTGTATATTGAATGTTGACTATTTTCAGATCTGCCTTGCTGATTCGTTATAGATCGTTTCTACTGACTATATTGTATGTTCTTTATTTTCAGATCTGCCTTGCTGCCTTACAAGCACAGACAACCAGATCTAAGAGGAGCACAGGGGTCACCATCACTAGTCCATTCCAGGTATCCCTTGTCTCCATGAACTCCACATATTACAATACGCCGCCCGTCATAGACACCTCAGTGGTGACTTGTCAGGAGGACCACGTCATCACAGGGTACATCATACAGTGGCACGATGACGAGTCTGATCCTGTCATGTTTAGAATGGGAGCCCCACCTGCTAACGGAACTGCAAATGTGACCAGTGACGGTATCCTATACTATACACCAGATACAAACTACCATGGACTAGATAGTGTGGAGATTATTGTCACAGAAAATACAACAACTGCTGCATCCATATCTAAATCTATCGTAATAAACGTGACCAATGAAAACGACCCTCCCCTGTCTGGATATGTATATAATGACACAGTGTATGCGACAATAGACAACAAAACTCTGGTCCTGCTGTTTGATGGAAACCAAACGGATCAATACTTGATCGACTATGTCGTAGGGGACATAGACAGTGAGGATAGTCTCAGTGTCATTACAAGCGTCACCAATGTTAACGACGTCACTTTTGCTATGACAGAATATCACCCTCCAACATTGCCTTATGGCTTATTTTCTGATGTGGAAATCAGTACATTCAGAAAGTTCAAAGTTGACATGTCTGTGTCTAAAGATTTCCATGGAAGTTTCCAGTATTATGCTCTAGGGCATGATCTAGAGTCTTTTTACACAGAGCGACTGAAAATCCAGGTCAACATTCTGTGGGCCCCTTGTGTACATGGGCACTGTGTCCCCAGGTCAAATGAGTCAGAGTCATGTGACCACATCATACGCTCTACAACCTTTGACCCTTACATGTGTGAGTGTGACGCAGGATTTACTGGAACTTGGTGTGAAGTTGATATTGATGACTGTGCCAGCAGCCCTTGTGGTGCTTTGTACGATTGTGTGGATAAACCAAACTACTACGAGTGTACAGTGAATGCTGGGATGCTGAGCGCTGTTCTTCTGTCTGTAGTTCTGGGTGTTGGTGTACTGGTAGCCTCGCTTATCATCTGGAGGAAGTGGCAGATCAACAAGAAAAAAATATGGTGAGATACTGATGTTAATTATGTACACTGAAAAAGGACAAAATATGGAAAGCTTTTGCTATTCATTATGTACAGTCGAGACTGTCTTATGTGACTCTCCAAGGGACTGATAAATAATGGCCACATAAGACAGGGAGTCACTTAATACAGGGGGTCACTAAGACAGTCTCAACTGTACACCGTAACCTTGTCTTAACACTTGACATCAATTTAATTTGACCTTGACCTTCACCGTGCTCGTTTCGTTGCATCTAGATCAAAAGAGACCCAATGGAGTGATCAAATCCTGTGAGCTCTTGTGAACCTCTTGTGTTTACGGTAGATTACTTTAATTGGTAAATTACTTTAATTTCGTGCATAGTACATTTCACAAGGTCAATTTCCTCTCTTTTTGCAAATATCTTAATTCGCTTTCACAAAAACTTAAAAAAAAAATAATTCACAACCTCTACTAGTGTAAAGTAGCCTCTGAATTGTACATAACCATGATAAAGATGATTAAAACAGACATGCTTTACATGCAACTTATTCACGAAAATAAAGCAATAAATGTGTATTTAATTACATATTAAATTTTAATTTGTGTTTCATAAGTCTCACAAATCAAAGCAAAATTAAATTTCATACAAAATAAAAGTAACCTGCAGTATAATAAACTCCTATTGACAATTTGAACCCCTAATTTCTGAAGCTCAGAAACTGCTTGGTTATTGACAGGGGTCAGGGGATTTATTTATAATTGGGTTTCGTTTACTCTTTGTGTGACATGGCATTGGTAAGGAGCACAATTATGATCAATTTTTTTTGCAGCTGAATTACTAAAACTGCTGATAATTTTTTGCAGAATGAAAAAGACACTTGAAAAATTTATTTTTTACATCCATTTTTTTATATTTCAGGAACATGCCCTTCAATGATGTATATGACAATGAAAAGAAACCAGTGTAAGTACACATATCTTTATGGAAGACTACGCTAACTCACAAATTTTCTGCAACCTGTCCTAGCTTTCGTCACATGTTGTTGAGTAAGGTATCGGTAACTTACAGTACATATATACATTCTGTTGTCATTGCTTCCCAGCATGAATAGATCTATACGGTCTAACACATTTTAAGAGATCATGCATCTACAGGAAATACCAACAGGGGTAACCTATGACAGATGGTCTCTTAATTCGGGTAATTCATATAGGAAAGTCTTTTTGTTGACCATATTTGTAGGTCGCATAAGACAGGTAATCCCTTAATCCAGTGGGAACACTATGGCAGGTTAGACTGTAGCTAAGTTAATGACACCATATTTCCTTCTGTATCTGTTCATATTATTACTTTTATTTATTTCTAAAACTACATGTTCTCTCGGGAGGCACAATTTTTTCACTATAACTCTTTTTATTTTGTAGATTTGGAAGACCCTACAGGGAATGTTCAGAAGGACATGCCCAGAGACCATTCCATGATGATTGGGAAGATCAGCCATCTACTAGTGGCCAGAATCTAAATTATGAGCAGTTTGATAATCCCGCATATGAAGGCAAAAATGTTCTAATTCCAGATCCCCAGTACTTGAAATCACAGGGAGAGGAGTGGGGAGATAAGGGTGCTCCAGATCCCTGTCTCCCTGATGAGCCACCATTCCACCCTAAGAGTCTGGATATGACGTGGGAACAATTTGGAGCATCACCACCACCAGCTTATAGTGAGGTAGATCTGGAGAAGAAGAGAGCATTAGTGGATATTTCCCCTGATACAGATGCTCTACCAGAGAGATATGATCTCTCTTATCTGAGACATTTCATCATTTCCACCAAAGAGACCATCAGCCAACAGCTTCCTGATCTGACTGGAGACCTACTTCCTGGTAATGACAACCTGATAGACATTGAGACATACAGTGATCCATCATTCCCAATAAACAAACCTCTAATGAGTGCAGCTGAGTGTCTAGAAACAAAACACTCCACTGTTGCTCAAGAGTCACCTTGGCAGGATAAGTACAGACATGAAGAGACCAGAGGTTCAGAAGTGGGCCAACAGACCAACAGTCATGATGGGGACCTTGATGGGCAGGAGTATTCGTATTCAAGTGATGAGACATCCAACCAAGCACTCCAAGAGGTTGGAAAATCGAGGCCATATAAGGGAAATAAGAGACAAGTCCTCAACAGAAAGGAGAAGGCTGCCCAAAATCTGAAGACATTCTTCAAGAAGAACCAGACAACCACTGGCTCATACAATGTTGAAAGTGCAGCAAGAAACACAAGAGCTGATGTAGCAAGTGGGATGACAGCCAAGTCTAACCCAGCCAGTCTAACTGGATCCTCTGCCTTTACCAATCAAGGATTTGTGTACAGCCATGATGAATTGGTCAAATCACAAAAGATGAGCGAGGGGAACCAATCAGAGAGGGTTATTGTATCTGGGACCTCTAGAGAGGCGGGAAGGATATCTTCTGCTGGTAGTGACAGGACATCTACACCTATTGGAAGTGAGACTTTTAGTGCCAGCTCTGTTACTGGCATTGAAATCTAAAACCAGGAATTAATGAATATTATATCCAAAAAATAGTATTAATGGTCAAGCTTTAATTCTGTCTTTCTTTCACAAGCCATTTAATTTGTTTGATAAATTCCATCATATCTAATGATTGATTCATTGATAGCTTATTTAGGAGTACCCTATTTAGTGAAAATGAAGTGGACTATGCTTAGATCCTCCCATAAATCTGCATATCTGTCACATGCTAGCTTCTAATCCAATGGACCATCACCAGTGTGTATAAACATACTGTAAAATATAGAAGCTGTACTTGAACAGACAGATGAACTGTCAGGGGTAAATTTCAGCCCTTCCCTCACACATATATAGTTTCTTACTTACTTTGTTCTTTTCTCACATATTGACAGTGGTAAACTTTATGCTTAGGTACCTTGTTTGCAAATACAGTAAAATCTGTTTATAACATTTTCCTTAGGACACAAATAATTTGACGTTATATCAGGAAAACGTTATAAGCAAGTTGATAAAAATTGGTGGCATTGTGTTGAGAGGGACGAATGTAAGTTAAATGGAAGTTTATCCTTCCATATGTGTATGGTCAACACCTGAGGGTAGAATTATACTTTAGAAATACAGGTCGAGCTTCATTCTCTCATGGCCAGGTATTCCCTATGCTCGGTCGAACATATGTTCATGTGTTTGTTTATTAATTTAAAATGTTTTAAAACTATTCAAACAAGGGAAAAACGTTAAAGATGACAATATTATTGCACTAGGACTTAAATTCTAAACGGTATAGACAAAATACGTAACATCCAGAAACGTTATATCCATATTTTTAACATAGGTTATATGGGCGCTTATTTGGGGATTGAAAATGAAAATGTTACATACAGAGAAACTTTACAACCAGAAACATTATAAACAGTTTTTACTGTATAGACTTTTGATTTTATTGATACTTGATTTATGGCTAATTGAGGACTTTCACCTTTATGAATCTACATGACAATTTGATAGTGTGCTTCTTTTGCTTATATTCAGTATACTTGCTGCTTTTTAACCAACATGTGCATCTACAAGATTTTGCAATTTGATCTGTATTAATAACACATATTACTGTGTGTTTGACTTTTACAATTATTGCATTTTGACCTTCATTTACAATATATTGTATCCTTGACCTACATTAACAATATATTGTACATGTACTCTTTTACCTGCATTTACAGTATATTGTACCCTTGACCTACATTTACAATATATTGTACCCTTGACCTACATTTACAATATATTGTACCCATGACCTACATTTACAATATATTGTACCCTTGACCTACATTTACAATATATTGTACTTTTTCAATACTTTTGTTCTTTTGTCTTTTATTTACACGCTATTGTACTAGCCTATATTTACGAGTTATTCAATCTTGTCCTCAGATTTCAGATCATCCAGATTTTCTTCTTTCACTTACATGCCCAATACATATTTTGATAAACTTTTACTGCCTTTTCGTGTTGTTTGTACTTTTAAAGAGTTCTTTATATCTGTATTCTTGCATTATATAACAAAAATAAATCCTATGAAGCCTCTGTGTTGTTGTTTGAAACAATATTTTGCAATCTTTATGTGGTATCATAATGACCTGTTTTCCTTGATAGAGGAGGAAGGTCAAGAGTTACATCCCTTATGATGACTGAAAATCTTCATAAGTGTACTGAGTACTGAGGGGCCTCCTTGGCTGAGTGGTTAGCATGTTGGCTTCGAATCGAAGGGTCTGGGGTTCGAATCCTGTAGCGCCACTCCGTGGTTGGCCATCTCTGTCTTTCAGATGAGACAGTAAAAACCAAGGTCCAGTGTCACAATAGGTATTGGCAGGTTAAAGAACCTTCCCTGCTCTATGGCCAGCAATGTCGAGTATAGGCAGAATATTTCGCCCTTCCCCAGCCGGGGTGACGTCTCCGTATGAGTGAAACATTCTTGAGTGGGACGTTAAACAACAAAATGTCTTTAGTGAATCTTCATAAGTGTACTGACAAATGGAAAGTAGATATCTACATTAAGTTATGAGATATATTTTAAATGAAAATTGAAATTTCTGTAATGTTTCTTGAAGCTGTACAATACCTGGTCAAGAATTAACAAAACCATTTGGTTTGGAATGCTAATTGAATGTAAAGGAATTCCTATAACCTTGAGTTTCTGGCTTTGCATTCAGTAAAATCACACAACTGTCTTACAATACAGTGAAACCTGTATATAATAACCTCCTTAGGGACTTTATAGGGAGGTGGTCTTTATATACAGGCTGATTTGTATACAAATGATACTGCAGGGGCAGCAAAATCAGCCCTTGTGTCCATATAGCCGTTATATACAGGGGGTCTCTAAAGCAGGTTGAGCTGACTGTTCTAGTACCAATTGGCAGGTTTTCATGTCATTTCATGATGCCATTTTATTGAATTGCAAATATGTACAGCACTGACTCTAAGATTTAGAGGACAATGGTGTCCAGGATTTATTGGCATGTTCTAAAGTCATAAAGCATGGGTAGATATTCCTAATGTCTAACACTACCTTGCTGTCACCATGATGTGACTGGAAAAATTTTGGCAGAAAACACTTTTTTGGATGACATTTGTAGACTTGTAAGTTTATAATTCAACAAGTCAATTGATTAGAAGGATAGTAGGGGATACCATGGCCTAATTTCTATTGAAACGTCGAGGTCACAAGTATGACTTCGACGTTTCAATAGAAATTAACCATGGCCTAGTGGTTAGCATGTTTTGCTGTATGGCCATAAGTGCCCAACATGGGTCAAATTCCTTGCCCTTCAACGACAAACAATGTGATATCTCCATATAAGTGAAAGATTCATGAGTGGGATGTAGAACAACACTACAACAACACAATGCCTAAAAGATGTACTGTAAACAGAGAAATTTTTGCCCCTGTTTTATTTCTGCCCCTTTCACTCACAATGGGGGGTTTCAATGCTGGGCCAATTTGAATAAGTTAGTTTTCTTTCATAGAATTTTGATGAGACTGGGCAGAGTGAAACTGTTTGCAAGTGCATCAGGGTAAAAACTACCCTATATACAGTATGTAGTATAACCTTTGAACTTATCATTTACTGCTGAACTATTGTCAGTAAAATCTGAACACTGATTTATAGTTGCTGACATATGTTTATTATACGGTACAAGCAATATTTAAACAATAATTACAATCAGCAATATCACAGACCTTTCTTATACACTTCTACCACCTGATGCTGTAGTCATATGTACAGGGGCAATACAACAGCAACACTGGCAGAAAATATAACAATCAATATAGTATAACAGCACAGGGCAACATCTACTGTCTGAAGGCTTACTGCTGTCACAGTACAGTTGGTACCATTTTCTATTTTACTCCCAGAAAGTTGCATTAACAGTAAACAAAGAACAACTTGGCTCTTAAACACATGATATTAAGCAAGTGTGACAGGGGACTAGATAATGATACCAGTCAATAGCAATCTGACTCTCACTAAGCTCCTATTGTAAGCTGTGTCATGTGAAGAGTTATTTAACCTTGAATGGCCTTTTTTGTTTTTTTGTTTTTGTTTTTGCTTGACCCTACTCAACAATCTATCAGTCATATAGTGGCAGCCAGTCTTTATTGGTGGAGGACAGATACCAGTTACTGATGTACCTGGGAAGAGATCACCAACCTTCTGCAAGTAAACCGGCTAACTTTCTCATAATATCCACTTAGGTTCCAGTGGGGCTTGAAACAGCAGGGACTAGAGGAGAGACTGAGTGGTTTAAAGTGCAATCCTCTGACCATTTGGCCAC
>JACSZP010044083.1:0-18559 GCA_016161895.1 Pinna nobilis | reverse complement strand
ACGTTAAAGAACCCTCCCTGCTCTACGGCCATAAGTGCCGAGCACAGGCAAAATTTGTCGCCCTTCACCGGCACACGGTGACGTCTCCATATGAG
This sequence comes from Pinna nobilis, assembly GCA_016161895.1. Taxonomy (NCBI): domain Eukaryota; kingdom Metazoa; phylum Mollusca; class Bivalvia; order Pterioida; family Pinnidae; genus Pinna; species Pinna nobilis. Next base: position 18,464 of record JACSZP010044083.1, on the reverse strand, counting down.
TGAAATATTCTTGAGTGGGACGTTAAACAACAACAACAACAACAACAAAAAACAACAAGAAACAAACAAATAGTCACATCAATGGGCACTTGTTTGTTTTCATGTTAAACACTGGAGCACTTGAACTGAAATCTACAATAAAACTGCCTTTAGCAACCACCTGCATATAAAGACCACCTGATTACAAAGACCATTTCTGGTTGTCCCCAATTGTACCATTAGTATACAAATTAACCACTATATATAAAGACCATCTCACTATAAAGACAAAGTTACTTGTGTCCCTACGAGGCCTCTGTGGCCGAGTGGTTAGCATGTTCGACTTCGAGCCGAGGGGTCCAGGGTTAGATTAACAAAGAGCCACCCCGCGGTTGGCCATCCCTGTCTTACGGATGAGACAGTAAAAACCGAGGTCCTGTGTCACAGTGGGTGTTGGCAGGTTAAAGAACCCTCCCTGCTCTATGGCCAGCAGTGCCAAGCACAGGCAAAATGTGTTGCCCTTCACCAGCACATGGTGGCGTCTCCATATGAGTGAAATATTCTTGAGTGGGACTTTAAACAAGAACGCAACAACTTGTGTCCCTAAGGACGTCTTTATATACAAAGTTCACTGTATATTATTCAACCATCATCAATACACACCTGTCAGTTGCCAGTCAGAATTACTGCATGACCAAACCCTGACACACCCATCCCTGCCATATGTTACCATCCTACCATCCTGTAAGAAGCTTATCCATAACACAGACTGACCCTTGTGAGCACTTATTCTTGACTTGATTCTGTTCAATCTCATATCCCATATATGAACAAAGCCATCTTGTGAGCCTGAGTAGAGAAGATCTGTGGAGGATCCAGGGAATTTCAGATAAGTGATGGGACTGCCAACACCTCGTAAAGTGTAGATTGGATCCGGAGCAGGCTGCATGCTTGTCCTATTCTTGTTTAACCATTAACATTACCTGAAAGAAAAAGCATTATCTCCAAGACCATTTGCTAATTAGCTTCATACTAAAAAAACAAACAAAAAAATCAAAGCAAAACAATTCAATGCTTTGTCATCGTTCTTGATTGTCTACCAGTCTTGACAAGAAACCATGATCAGGTTTATAGAGACTTGCCATTGGAGTATTTTGACATAAGTAAACACTTGTTTGTTTTTTAAACTGTTGTTCAATGACTGGCTCAAAATCATTTCACTTTTCCAAGATTTTATCACTTACTTCAATCTGTCTATGGACTACTACCATTTAAAGAAAATCTGTCTAGAAACAACCACATCGAAAGACAATTTGTCACAAGAGCACAGCCTTTAAAGAAAATTTGTATACTGACCTCAGCATTTAACAACAAATTGTTAAGTGACCACGACCTTTAACAACAATTTGTCAAGTTATCACATGGTTTAAAGACAATTTATACAATGACTACAGCCTTAAAAGAAATGTTGCTGTGGGTAGGTGGTTAGAATTTTTGCCTTCTCATCGATAGTCATGGGTTGGAATCCATGCCACGCTGTGGTTGGCTGTCCCTGTCCTTTGGATGAGATGGTAAAAACCAACGTATCATGTCAGAGACGGTGTAACCATGTTCAAGAACCCTCACTGCTTAATGGCCATCAGTACTAAACAGGGCAAATTTGTTTCCCTTTACCGGCAAATGGTGACATCTATATAAAGTGGAGCCTCATTAATCTGGACACCTTCGTTCCCAAGCAAATTGTCTGGATAAATGAGGCATCCAGATTACTGAAACAATAGAAACATACATCTCATAATATGCAAGGCAAACTCAAAATTTCGTTCTCTGGAAATGTCGTCCAGAAGGTGAAGCATTCCGATTATTGGCATCCGGATTAATGAGGCTCTACCATACATGTATAGGTGAAAGGTTCTGGAGGTATTTTAAACAACAATACAACTATTCTTGAAGTCACTGCATTGAAAGAGAATACATGATTGTCTTGGGACCATCTCCATTTATGATTTATGACAATCAGTCTTGAGAGACCATATGCATAGTCTTTAAAGACAATCTGTTTTGAGAGGTCACTGCCATATACACCAATCTTTAATTACCATTTTAAGCTGAAAGATTTGTATAAGATATTAACTTTTTAACAAAAAAAAACTTCTTTTGAGAGACAATCTGTCCTCAAAGACCATACTTGGATGCCACCTAGGACTTCTTTCAAAGTCATGTTTATCAATATGAAAATCATCTTCACATCAATTTGTTCACTTGTACGTCCTATATGTGTGAATTAACTTAAGGTTGTGTAGAGACTGTGCTGTGGATAAATCACAATAACACTGTTACTTGTGTTTCTATATTTAATAAATAAGTTATTGTAACAATGCATATACAATATGAAACAAACAAGAGAACTAATTGAGAGCAAATTTACCAATATCAAACTCATAATTTCATCAAAGACACTTAAGACAGACATTCCTGCTATATTGTTTGTGTCTATTTGCTTATACTGATGAAATTCTAATCTGTCTTGTTTGAAGATTCTAAATTTTGGAAAAAATTCAATTTCAATTGATTCATTGATTACACAGAACATTTAAAATCAAATAAAATGTTTTTCAAGTATACATCTTAATGATGAAAGTTCTCAGAAAAAAAGGGGCTGTCGTGGCCAAGTGGTTAGTGTGTTCGACTTTGAATTGAAGGACCTCGAGTTCGATGCCAGAGCAACGGTATGGATGACCGTTCCTGTCTTTCGGATGAGGAAGCAGAGACCGAGTTCCCGTGTTACAGTAGGTGTTGGCACGTTAAAGAATTGTCCCTACTCTATGGCCATAAGTGCAGAGCATAAGCAAAATTTGTTGCCCTTTACTTGCACAGGGTGACGTCTCCATATAAGTGAAAGATTCTTGAGTGGGACTTTGAACAACAATACAACCAATCTCAGAAAAGTGCAAAGTTTTTTATTTGGCTTTGCCTTACACAAGTTATTACATTTATCTCTGTCTCAACACAATTTGAATAATGCAAGAAGTAATCAATATTCACAATCTCATAATCTTCCTTTAACAATAAGTACATATTGAAATAAATGTGAATTTGACTTGCTGGAAAATCACAATACTGATAGATAGCTGGGTGAATGCCAAACTGTCTATTTTCATCCACTGTCACATACATGTATCTCCTTGTCTTTGAACATTTTATATCTGACCTTGATCTGACACTGATATCTGACCTTGATCTGACACTGATGTCTGACCTTGGTCACACTGGGAATGTACACATCAGGACTACTGCTTAAATGCAATAATGCCATAGCACCTTGGTGATGTCACTGGATCAAACAGTTCCACCAGCATAGCATCAATGACACAATCCTGAAATATCAATAAAAAAAGTCCATGTAAAGGTCTCAAAGTTACTGCATAATCATAGATATCCAGTCTAAGGCTGTGTATTGATGGGAGAACATTGATATGATATGATACAATATTTTAACTTACATGTGTGATATACAATAAATTGGATATAAAAATTCTTTTGACTATTCATACTAAAATTACTTAGGAAAACAACAAAAATATGTCTTTTCTATAATTTAACAAAACAAAATTTATAGAAGGGGTTTGCCTGAACCCATTAGTATCATATACATGTATAACAAGAAGAACAGCTTCATAATTCAGATTTCTCACAAAATACTCCCAGACACTGCTTTTGTTTGTTGACATTTTGCTTTTCTATGATCAGCAACAAACTGGTAGCAAGCACTTGTTTTGTTCATATATATATATACAGTCTTACCTGTTTTAAGAGACCATCCAAGGGAAGGAGCAAAAAGGGTTACATATGACAGGTGGGCTCTTAATTCAGATAATTTATATAGTAAAAAGGCATTTTGGGAACCATACATTTAGGTCACATAAGACAGGTAATCCTTTAATTCAGTGGGTCACTATAGCAGGTTAGACTATACATGTACTGGGTATATGCATATATTTATCATCTGAAAAATTTTAAAAGACCACATGTCATATGTGACCCTTTTTACTCCTTCCCATGGGCGGTCTCCTAAAACAGGTCAGACTGTGAAAATGAATTTGGAAAACTAGAAAGAAAAAGCGATGGCTGACAAGGAAACTATAAGCCACCTCAGCTTACAAGCAGGGCAAGAACAAAGCTAATTCTTACAGTTAATACTTGCCCACCAGGAATATCTTTAAGATATATTGGTAAATACCGATTATAACAAAATCACTCCATTTACGTAAGTACTATGTACATGTATCTACACCAAAGTATTAGACATCGGTGAAGAAATCAAATTCATATGGTTGGCTTGCAAGTTGGTTGTTTGTATTGCTTGTTAATGTCCCCTAAAGGAATCTTTCTCTTATATGGAGACATCACTGTGTGCCGGTGAAGGACGACAAACTTGGCCTATGCTCAGCACTTATGGCCACTGAGCAGAGAGGGTGCTTTAACATGCCGACTGTCATAAGGGAACAGAGTTTTTAATGTCTCATCTAAAGGACAGCAACAACTAGCTGCAGTGTGGTGCAGATTCGAGCCCATGACCTCAAGATCATAAGGCTAACTCTACCCACCGAGCCACAGCCACCGCTAGGCCTGCCAGTAAAGAACTAACATGGATAAAGCACACATACCTGCTCTAACAAGTAGCACAGTCTATCCAGCAGTACAACAGCTTCTATACAGGGAGCCAGAGCTGATTTCAGTTGGAAGAAGGCAGAGAATTTCCTCTCCTGATCGTTATATTTCTTATAGTATTGATCCACCAGTTCCCTGCTGACCTGTAGGTAGAAAACAAATAATATCTACCTCACTTTTTATTTGTTTGCCTGTTTTTGTTTTCACCACCCTCAACAACAGTCATATGATGGTGACCAGTTTTGTTTTTTGGTGAAGGATAGATACTGTTTACAAATGTACATGGGAAGAGACCACCTGCCTTCTGCAACTAAACTGGCAAGCATTCTCATATAATCAACTTCTGTTCTTGCAAGGCTCGTACCTGCTCTGAAGAGAGGCAAGAGACTAATTGATTTGAAGCGCAATACTCTAGTCATTTGGCCAAGGAGGCCCTTCCATGTCAGTGAAATATATATTCAAAGAATGAAAGAATACAAAACTCTCCTCCATGGTTTGTAAGAGAATACAACTTGAAATAATACTGCAGGGACTTTAAAAGAATCTTTTTTATTTATACCAATCAATTTTAAAAGCACTTTGATACCTGAATATTTTCTCAATTTCCTGAGACAAATCAAGCATTGCATTCCATACAGAACTTAACAATCACATGGGCCTATGTCTGATTGTCAAAGACAAATCAATTGTGCAGTTGGACAGGTAAATGTTGCTTTACACCTGTCCTCTGGACAAAAGTGGTAATTCTGTACACAAAAATTAAATCCATAAGTTACTTATATAAATACAAAAACCAAACAGAAGTATGGTATTCAAATGATAATTGATTCTTAACAATAGAAATAAGTATAAAGGCATTTCATGATAGGGAACATTAAATGAAATTGAATACAGCTGAAAACCCTCCAATTCTTGCAAAAGACATTGGCAAACAAATGTTACACACAATTTTATAACTTAGGAATCCAAAGGCTCTTTTGTCCCTAGTGTCTATTATGAAAGTGATTCAAGATTTCAAAATCAAAAGTGATATGAGAAGTTTAAAAATAGTTCATTGGATTTGATCTGTCGATTAGGTTCCATACACTTACCAAATCAGTTGGAAGTTTCAGTTTGCGAAAAGCACTCTGTACATAATCAAACATGTCCGCTGACTTTTCATGTAATTTCCGTAAGCCTCGCCAATCATTCTTAGTATAACCCAGAACATCCTTCAGTATGGCTTGTAAAAGCATTCTGGGGAACTGTTTACATTTCAACTATAAAGAGGGAAAAAGATAAATTCTATAATGTATCAAATTAGATAATTAATGTAATGGAACACATATGTACAACAAAAATTATATTGTATACAGGGAATTTTTCGGTCCCGTTTTATTTTCGCCCCTTTCGCTCTCACCATCACTGGGCGAATTCAAAACAGAGCAAATTCAAAACACCAAATTCATTGAACAGAATTATTTTGAGACTGGGCAAATCTGAAACGGGGCAAAACTGTTTGCAAGTATATTAGAACAAGAATTAAACATGGGGCATGAATAATCCTGTATACAGTAACGCTTTCTGTGAAAAAGTTTACCATGTGCATCTGCTGTGAAAATGTGAATAAGTCAATCTACTGTCAGTTTCATTATTTTGAAAAATAAATTAAAAATTCTGTGAACATGCAAATCTCAATTATGTGTATGAACATCATGGAAAATATTGCTGCTGTAACTCAAAAACTGTAAGAGGATATAGCCTGACAAATTATGTATCCCGATGAACAAGACAAACCAGTTGACAAAGGGATGACTATAAACTTTGAATCAATAAAAGCTTCTCAAATCAAATGATAAATGCAGCTTAGCAGAATAAATTATAGTCTAACTTGCCTTAGTAATTCACAAAATAAAAGGACTACCTGCCTTTAGGTGACCTACATGTATGCTTCCCAATGTGTTTTTCCTATAAAAATTACTTGACATAAAAGACCACCTGTCATAACTATTTGACACTTTTTTGCATCTTCCCTTGGAAAGTCTCTCTTAAAAGGTGAAAGTGTAATTTAAATCATCTAATAAACAGATTTAAATTTACCTCTGACCCTGTCTGTGCCCGACTTAAGGCTTGGGAGGCAAAGTTCCTGGCTAGACGACCTAGTCCTACTCTGTGTTGTCTCAGGTATGAACTAAGTGGAAATCCATGCTCTCCTGTATTCTCACCTGAAAAATTAAAGGTAGATCTGAAGAAGAAACCTTTCTTGGACATAAGATGACAACATTATACATACAATAATATATACTTAGATAGGGGAAAAACTTAGTTCCTCTTGTTTTGTCAAAAATCCAATATCTGGTGAGATATCAAAAGCAGTGAATCAAAGAGCGAAGATATAATGATTGCTACAGCAGTCAAGCCTGCCATAAGTGGGTAAAGGCTTGTTCTGGATAGTCATTGTCTTTCCCTCTGGATTAAAGATGTCCTTGTTCGAAAAACAATAATATAGGATTCCTTTCCTCTCCCCAGGTAAATGTGCAACTAGGTTCTCTTGATTGACAGATTGTTCTGTGGGGGTGAATTTTAAACTTGCCGTCTAAGTTTTTAATTCATTTAAGTTAGACAGCAAGTTTTAAATTCATCCAGTCACAGTCAGACTACCTAAACAGTGATCTTAATCGTGAAGAAATCGTCCTCATAGAATAGACGGTTGGTGTCTATTTCAGTGTGTCAATGAGCATGCTAAATGGGTGTATTGTCAATGTGAATAGCCAATGACTTGCAGATTTCACATTGACATTTCAATATACACATAATTATGACAGGGCCTCTTCACTATACAATGTGCTGCCTTGTCTTAATCATATAGAAACGCAATAATAACATCCAATCTTAACAAAGAGGCAACAATATATACAACTTTTATTTTTAAGAAAGTTAAATGTACAACTTACCAGTTCCAAATGGACTTGCAACAAATTCTTCCTCCATCAGGTGGTAGCAACAGCCCACATTGCACAGCACCTTAGCGTGGTTACAGCTTACAAACAACTGTAAAATACTAGATCCTAATCCCCCACATGTGTGTAGTCCTGTCAACATAAGATTTGTCTCCCCTGACTTACTCTTCTGTAACTGAAAATCACCTACAGTATTCCTAACAATGTTTAATAGATCTGTATCCTTGTTAACATAGGTTGTCAATGGAAAATGTCTTTGTGGTGTTGCTAATGAGCCAGTGTGAGAAGTAGCTTCCTTCTTTCCCTCACCTTTTCCTGTTTCAGCCTGATATTCAGTGTTTAATTCCATAATGACTTCCTCCTTCACACAATCTTTTCTTCTGTCTTTAGAATCCTTTTTACCTATTTTTGATTCCCTATTAACTTCTACAACACTACAGTTCACTTTACTACAATCCTCTACTGGCACTGTACATGTAGCTTCGTTGCATGGATAAGTGGATTTCTGGTTAATATCCAATACACCTGTATCAGGATCGTTAACAGTGTATTTCACCTGGTCTGTTACCTCCACTTTATCACCTTGGGCAGGTGTCTGTTTTTCACTGGAGTTAATTAACAACTTATCAGAATCTGATGTCTTTAACTCAACATCAGCACCATCTAACCAATAACTGCCACTAAATAAGCTGTCCATATCTCCTAATACCTCATCTGAGATTTCCTCTAGGCTGGTTGGATTTATTGCATTAATTGTTTTCTTAGGTTTAAGATCATTAACAATTTCCCTGTTGCCAGTTTTCACATTCTGGCCTTGATATTTCTTTTTCAATTCTTTCTTTGATTTCTTTCCTAGCTTCCTTTGCTTACCCTCTTGCCTGAGTTCCACATTTCTCATTAAGCCGTTCCACTGTTTAGACAGTACACTTGCTCTCTTGGTGGCCCCTGTTGTGTTGATGGTCTGCGCATCAATGCCAATTACAGTCTGGTGGTGCTGGAAGGCTAACTGTGTACTCAGATAACCTTTACCACTACCCATGTCTATAATCTGCAATAAACAGCAGAACATTGTCAGAATATTTGTTATCAAGAGAAAATTCATAGAAATGTACATTTAATTAACAAAGAAGAAACATGTCAGTGAATCTTATCTGTTGTCAATTGTAAGGAGGTCAACACTAGATAAGCTAGGAGCACACATTGTAGTAATACCATGAATCATGGCAGAGGGGTCCTCACATGTAGGGCTAATGTACATACAGGAATCACTAAGTCTATATTCTATATGTGACTCACTGTCCTGTGATTTTTTGGGGATTGATTTTGGGTCGAAATTCGGCCCCTTTCCCTTGTGAAAAATTGCTGTATTTTCCCAAATTTCAGTTCATATTTTCCCAATCAAAAATATAGATAAATTAAACACAAAAGGTTAAATAAAGTTGTAGAAATATAGGCCTACCTTGAAAATATCCTTGGTGCACATTTTCAAGGGGCAGAAGAAAAGAAAAATTCCACTTTAGTTTGATATAGAGTCAAAATCTTGAATTCAAACTGAAATAAGACAGATTGTTGTAATTTTTTATTATTTTTGAAGAAATTCCCAATTTGTGAAAATGCCGGGAAATATTCCAAATTGAAAAGGTACAGGCCCCTGTAAAATATTAGTAAGAAAAACACTGCTGTCTGTTCAGGGATACATGAATCACAAGAAACTTCATTTTATCTGTTGTGTATTATAAGGAGGTAAATATTGACCTTCCCTTGCTCGGATAATTTAGGAGCAGACTGTAGTTATACCATAAGTCATGGCAGAGGGATCCTCACATGTACATGTAGGCCTACATACAGGAATCACAAAGTCTTTCTATATGCTACGCACTATCTGTTCATGGATATATGAATTATAAAAAACTTCAATGGACAACAATCAAATTTGGTATTCACACTAACAGAATGGGGATTACATAATTTGTTAACATGTACATATATATGGTATGGGGAGATTTACCCAGTAAAGACAGCTCTAGATGAATTCAAATGGATTCTAACTTGGAGCCCTCTGTCCGAGTCAAACATTTTTTTTTGTCTTGTTTTATTGCTTGTTAAATATCACTAGGGAAGTTTTCCACCCAGTGTTCATGAACTTGAATTTTATTAATTATGCAATCTGTGGTGTAATTACAGAAAATATAAAGTGATACCATTAACTGGTATCATAAGCACTACATATGGATCCAAGGTGACACCCAATATCATAAAAGCTTACAAATTTGGCCTGTGTCTGGCACTTATAGCCATTCAACATTGAGGGTTCTTGAATGTGCTGACACCTACTGTAACATACAGTTGTAGGACTTCATTTTTACTGTCTCATTCGAAGGACAAGAAAAGCTAGCCTCCTCTGACAAACAGAAGCAAACACACTAACACATGTATGAGTTAACAGTAAAATCTTACCACATCAACATTGCAGCACTGTGACAATGCTGTACAGACAGCCCCCATCATATCCACCTCATGGCATTTTTTGGTGTTCATGAAGTCCTTTATCATCAGCTTGTTCTCCTTTCCTGTGATATCAAGTCTTGACTGAAGGTTTTCATATGTGGACAAAACATCAGAATTCTTCAATGTATTTCTCTGAGCTTCCTGAAGGAAAGATTCTAAGTTGTGGCGAGTCCAGTTTGGTCTGTAGTTCCTCAATTCCTCCGTGTAAATGTCACTTTGGTCTCCACATTTTGGAGCAGAATCAATATACGCACAAGAGAAATTCCAAAGATCACATACATCACTCTGACTGGTGTCTGTCCAATTTGTTCCCTGCCCCTGTAATTCTTCGGATAATTTATCTTTATCCCACTGTTCTGTATGGAGAGATTTTAATTCTGTGTCACTTAGAGACAACAATTTATCCTTCATGTTCTGTGACAAAAAATTATCCCAGTGGCTACTTGTAATAAAGTCAGTAGAATGACAGTTAGCTAAAGGGAGATAATCTTTTAAGAAGAACAGAATATGTTTCAGCTTTTTCCTCACGTTTTCAAGTCGTCTCACTTTGCAGTCATTCATTGTTGACTCAGTTTTGTCCAACTTCAAGTTCTACATGTATGTGGCTTGTTCTATACTTGTATATATACCACACCTGAAAAGAATTGTACTCTGGAAAAAAACGGTAGTGGAAATCTGGCCATTATCAACAGAGTACTACAATGTACAGTTATTGTGTCCTCCTTGCATGTGACACCAGCAAAAACATGTGATAGAGACTTAGACTTAAATACTCTAACAATATCCCATATATACACATGAAATGTGATTATGTACATTTTTAATTCAAAATTTTCCAATTGAAGTCCTCAAACTGACTACCAAAAACTTCTCCTCTAAGAGCAGTCTCTTCACAGATAGTAATAACTAGTCTACATGTGCTATTCTCTTTCACTGGTTGGATCAAAATTGTGCTCAGTTTCAAGAGGTCAACTTCACTTCTCCTCACCTTCGATATGTCAAATAGTATTTCATTCATCCACAACTTGACAAGTCTTTATTGAGGATTGAAATATGAAACACCTAGGTGAGGAAAATTTAACTCTGTCCATCATTGATAAATTCTAGTGATGATTGACAAGTTTATCGCAAAATTATTCTAAAGTGAATCATACATGTCAACCCATTCTTGAGCAAAAGCAGTAGGTTAGCATGTGTACGCCCTGATTGTGGGCAGATTAAGGAGTTCAGGGGGCATCCCATGGTAAATTTTTGAAATAGTTAAATGTACAGTGTAGTATATCAATATACTTTAGAGAAGAAGACACATCATGTGAAGCCTGCTTATTTATCTTTGAAGTGGCAAACGAGCAAAAACTTACCAGGTAACGAAAAAAACTGTTTTACCCTTTGTGTATCTCTTTTTCACCAACATTTTACAAATGCGGTATGTCTTCTTAAAAAAAATCGGTATGCGTTGTGAGCTACAGAAAATTGGTAAGCTACCACTGGTAGGGTTTGCAGGAATAGCGAATCAGTCGCTGGAGCTGAAGTTTTCCTGAATAAAACTGTGAAGGCTTGAAAAAGGATTCTGGCAGGGGCAACAGTAAATTGCAGACAAAAATGAACAACCCCGACAGAATACTCACACTGTATTCTGCCCAGGATTGTGTGTTACAAATGTAGTATAGCGGAAAAAACATACTGCTTAGAAAAATATATGGTTGATTTACATGTGTATTGACGGATTGACACAAATCCAAAGGCCATTGGCATTGTGTACATATGTACATAGAATATATGGCTGACATTTCACTTACATGTGTTTTTTCTTCAGTCACGTTGCGGATCTTGGTTTAGTAATAATACGTATGTTTCATACGACTCTAATGATCGATGTTGTTATATCTTGATAGCCGTAGAGCTGTACATGTACAATTACCTTACATTACTTTCGTGTTTCATGTGTCCTAGCCATGCCATGCTTGTTTATAATTTATGCGGAAATGTCGATCCCGATCTTTGATTTGAATTGAACTACTTGGAATAAGAAACACGAGTACTGAATTAAGTGGCAGGTATGTCAACTTTTGAAAGAGGTATTTTAGTTATTTTCTTTTTTCTCTCTATGAGTGTAAGAATGTATAATTGATAACACAATGTTGATTTCCGGAATTTAATTCCGAATCCGAAATGAATATTTACGTATGACTTCCGGATTCGGTTACTTACTTTCGTTTTAAAATTTCTCCTGGTTTATCAACAAACGAATAAGTCTAATGCATACATCCAGGTAACGGATTGAAAATGGGTGTCGGTAACAGGGAGGGAATTAAGAATTGGTGATGGTAACCTATTCACGGGTTACCAGGTTTGAGCACCTTTTTTTCTACAATTGTATCACAGGCACTTGTTTCTATAAACTGGGGTCGAAAATTACATACTGTACCCCCATTTATAGAAACAAGTGCCTGTGTATGCCTACCATACATGTACAAACAATGTACATGTAGATCTTCTCTGGTTATAACTACTTCCAATGTACCATTTCCTTGTACATACATGTACAATATATGATGCACATCAACTTTGTTGACACTGTGCACTTTATAATAATGTTTAAAATATTAAAGTATTGTCTTTTCTTTGCAGCCAGTCATGTCTGTAATTTATCATTCAGGAAAAGTACATATGGATCTACCAGCTTTTAAGTAAGAGACCCTTGATAGCTAGGCTATTCATTAATGAATTTAGAACAGACAAAGTTGGCTTCACAAAAAATGTGTTGACAATTAAATAAAAATAATTCTCAATAAAAGTGAGTACAATTCGATGATAAGTATAACTATTTGGTATACATGTAGCTGTCACATCAAATAAGCTCATGGTCACAACATACTGAGCCTGAGTGAGGGTTAATCTTACATGGACCCTGTGTTGAATGAATTACAATCCATTATAATGTACATTTCTATGTACATAAAGTTTAGTTAGTGAATAAATGTAGAGTTGAGTAAATGCTTGTCAGTGGTGATTCACTGATATCACCTACATACCAGGTGTATAAGATCTGTCAAATATGGTGAACAATGAATCGTTCGCCATCAAACCTGGTAACCCATGTTTAACCCGAACGATAATTTGCCTCTTAATTCCCACCCTGAAATAAGCTATGATAGATGTTGCATAAATTTAAAGATTCTAATGACTCAAACTTATAATGTAAATATGGCTATATGTTAAAATTTGAAAGATAAAAGTGTAATTTCCCATAGTTTTATGCACATCACAGGCACTTGTTTAAACTATAAATGCCAATAGCGGGGAAGAGAATTACATAAATTAAGTGAAGAGATCTCTTTACTGTTTGTAATACTCGACCCCATTTATAGAAACAAGTGCCTGTGGCTAATTATATCAGGCCTATTTTCTTGTACCTTGCAATTTGTAGCCTATATAAGCCTACATGTACTGATGTATGCTTATTGTAAAGTGAATGAAAATAAATTTGTGTCTATGGGATATATTGAATATAAAATAAAATATAAAATAAAAGTGACCTGATAAGTTGCATTCAAAGTCTAGCTGTTATCGATAGATGTAATGCTTTGATACTCTAACAGGCGATAAAACGTTACAACTAAACTAAGAATCAAATCCAGCCAGCCAATCACTTACCCTATGCCTGTAGGTGCTCTATTAAAGGTCTTTGCAGGAATTATCAGTAAATTGTGTCTTATAAATTCATTAATTATTCTTATTTATATGTTTTACATGGTGCTTGAAAGCTTTATTTTGTTCTTCTCTTTCAATTATGGAGAGCAATTATGGGTTTTCTGAGACTCATCTTTCTCATTTTGACCCATGAATAGTGCTAAGAAAGTGCCTAATGGGAAGTGAGAGGCTAATTTGACCATAGGGGCATCTTATAAACGGATATGTCCACAGCTTTTAAAAATATTAATAAGATGCCCCTGTGGTCTTACTCTGGACTATGAATGAATGGTGTGTTATCAGATGTACAGGGAAAGCTGATTCCTTAAGGGATTTTGTCATATCGCTTTTTTCTCTTTTTTTGTTAACTGTTGCCTAACCCACAACAGAATCCTCAGAGGGATCAAGGAAAAGCCAGTCAGTGAAATTTAAAATGTGTCTATGTTATATTCCAGTCTGATACATGTAAATTGACTTTGCAATTTTTTTAGCAGACCAAACATTTTATAAAAATATTTTGACTTCTTTGCAAAGACAGATATATTTATATGGAATATTTCTAGAGTAACAAGGGTCAATTCAGTGCACAATTATAGATAAAAATGATGTGTACCGGTATGTCATGTTTTTATGTAAATTATTTACTTTCCTATCTGCAGAATTATAAAAAAAATTATATCTATATGTACATGTATTTGCAGTGAAACAATGAATGCTGGCTAACTGACGTCCATGTGTATTTCATTCTGTAAATCCAAAAGGAGAAAAGTTTCATCACCAAAATGTACCTTACTTGAGAAACATGTACCATGGATACAACAGCTTTAGAGCTCAGTGCACTTACAGTGCACAGTCCTAGTTCTCAGTGTAGAGTTGTCATGAAAAGGGTATGTATTGGCTGTAATTCATGTTTGTTTTCTATGAACCTATGGAGTGGATTGTTTTGTTGGATAACTTTGTGTGAAATTAATTTGATTGTTATTATTTCCTTTCATGAATGAAGATTTCATCATTGTCAGTAATATGATTAGGGGGAAACAATTTGCAGGGGGGAGGGTAGGATTACCATATTTGTCCTTTTAAGGTCAACAGCTCTGATAAAGGTGTCCCAGGGCTTTTTTCATGAAATTGTTAACAAATCCAAGAGAAAATGTACATCTGTAAAGAAGTCAAAGTTTATTTCAATTAAAATTTATTAATTTAAGGTATTATGGTAATAACAGGTATAATGTTTACATTTCTCCAACTATGCTAGTGTTGCACAAAATTAGAAACATTCATGTAAGGACAAATAGGAATGGAATATTTATGCCCCCTGCCTAGGAAGATATCGAGGTCTATAAGTGTTTACTTTGCTGCTGTCGCATAGATGCCAAGTCTCCCTCATAAATATAGGGTGACTTCCTTTTTTAATGTAAAATTTTGATAATTTCCTGTGAAACAACAAATGTCTCCCCCCCCCCCCCCTGAAAAACTTAACTTTTAGTTTTAATTCACGGTAAAGTTTAAAGTCTTCCCCATGAGATTAAAAAATGTCCCCCATAGGAATTGTTTAAGGTTGGCCAGTCTGCTGTTGATAGGCTGGACCATATGTACACCAAGTTTCAATTCCTTTATTTTTTGTACAATGTATCTTTGCAATGAAATTTGGCATGCAGATATATCATGAAGATATCTAAGTCAGCTTCTCATTTGGTCACCATCAAACAATTTTTGTTAGAATTACATCCCTTGAACTTAGAAAATTTCCAGTCAATGATAGTTTTCATTCAGTATCTCAGCAATTTGTGCTCATATTGAAAAGAATGTTGGTAAACAGATACATGATGAGAATTTCAAGGTCAAACTTTAATTTGGTTACCATGAAACATTTTTTGGCAGAATTATTAATATACCCTTTGATCTTTGAAAATTTCCAATAATTTAGTTTTCGTCAGTGGGGAACTTTGTTAGGTAGTAAACATACATTGTATAACCTACCCATCTGACTAAAATGGTCTGATTTTCAAGGTATCTTAAGTGAGGTTAAAATGAGGAAATGTGCACTTGTTGAATTTATTGGTTTGAACACCAAAAGGCAAAAACATATATGTCAAATTTTACAAAGAAGAAAAACCATGAATACTCAATCATTGTACTAATTTTTTTGTCAATCCATGTTTTTTTTTTTCAGATTTTACTTGAGAAGGCAAATGGAGTAAGTCATCTTGAACTTTTTCCTGGCTTATTGAAGTTGATTACTCACCCAGATCCAGTGGTGAAGAAGACATTATATAGCCTGCTGCAGTGTTATGCCAAGGAAAATCCAGACCTGGCATTGCTGGCAGTTAACACTCTAGTACAGGAATGTGATGATAGTAACCCAATGACACGGGGACTGGCCCTAAAAACCCTCTGTTCCCTCAATCATCCCACATTTATAGAGTATGGTATAAGAGGAGTAAATCGTGCAATATCTGACAGGAGTGCGTATGTTAGAAGAATCGCTGTCACTTGTTGTGCACGGTTTTATCAACAGGAGGTAGATCTATACAATGACAGTAGCTTAATTAACCATCTGTACAACGCTATCCGTGATTCTGACCCAATTGTAGTGATAAATGCGGTCATGGTGTTAGAGGACGTCTTAAAAAAGGAAGGAGGAATTGTAATAAGCAAGAAAATGGCTCATCATTTACTCAACAAGCTAGATGATATGACTTCTTGGGGCCAGAGTTACATATTCAAGATTCTTTTGAAATATAGACCAAAAACTGAAGATGAAACATTTGATATCATCAATTTGCTGGATCCATTTTTAACACACAATAGTTGCATCGTTGTCACAACTTGCCTGCAGCTGTTTTTGCATTTTGTCACAGAAATGTCACATTTAAGAGCAGAAGTCTTCAAAAGAAGCATGCCAAGTATAGTGGCCATATTTGGCTCCGGAAATTACGAACTGATTTTGTTGTTGATAAAGTTCCTTGAAAATTATCTTGACGAAATGAAGCCACTGCTTCAACCACATCACCTAGTTTTCTTCTCTAAACAAAAAGAACCAGTATATCTGAAACAAAAGAAACTGACCATAGTTTCAAAATTTGTAAATGACCAGAACTTCAAAGAGATTTTAGAGGAGATTAGCCTACACTCTTCTGAAACAAATCGTGATGTCTCACTCTGTGCCATAAATGCTATAGGTGAAGTGCTTCAGAGAGAACCATCAAGTGCACCATTGGTCATGCTGAAGTTCAAACATTTATTAGAATCGGACTCGCCTCATGTAGTAACAAATACGTTGAATGTACTACAGAGTGTTGATCTAAGACTGACAGAAAATGCATCAGAAATTGTGTCTCTTGTAGCATCAAAGTGTGACATGTTGTCAGACTCAAATAGTAAGATGGCTTTTCTACACTTGCTCTCTCAGTATGGTGACTTGCTGCCTGAGAGCCCCTATATTGCTGAGGAATTTGTAGACTCATTTACAAGTGAAACTGATTCTCTGGTTAAGGTGCAAATCCTTACAACTGTGACTAAGCTGTTCTTCCACCATCCAGCAGCTTGTCAAGGAATTCTGGGCAGGATATTAGAGATGTGCATGCTGGATGAGAACAGATCTCTACATGACCAAGCTCAGTTTTACTATAATTTATTGTCATGTGATGTTGGATTAGCCCAATCAATTATCATGTGAAAATACATGTAATTAAATAACTCATAAACTTTCATACCGGTATTAAGAAATAAAGAATTAACAAATCAAAATTTGGTTTCATCTCTAGTCATTTACTGCATGGTATTCACATATGCATTGCTTTGTCGGGTCACCAAAAGGTATTTTGATGAAAACCTATTTTGACAGATTTATTTCTCAGCAGCACAAGAATAGGAACACATTGAATTGCATATTAGTTAACGCAGACCAGATATAACTGAAAAGGAAATAATATCTACAATTAACTGGAAGTGCGTAGAAATGATGACATGCCATAGTCATAGTAATTGATAATGAATTATGCAAGCTTTTATCAAACAGGGTTGCATTTCTTATATCTGTGACACCAGTATCTTCAGTATACATGTACTGTATGGTGAATCAGGTACCCGAGAAGACAAACAATAAATAAAATTAAGCACATTATGCCCTTGTCACCCGTTCTTTCACCAAAATGTCATGCCACATAATGGGTGTGTTGAGCTTTGTAGTGGTACATTTATTATACAAGTATCATTTTTGTACGTTGCAGCCTGTCTTTTCAGACCAACCCAGGAACACCACCTTGTACATTCAAAAGTCCATTAAATCTTGATCTGGTTTTCAGGATATCAGCTTACTAAGAACTGGGGGCAACTGTAGCTCTGTGGTTAGCATGTTTGCCTTCTGATCGTGAGGTTGCAGATTCGAATCGGCGATGCTGTTAGCTTTCACTGTCCATTGGATGAGATGGTAAAAACAGGTCCCACGTCACAGTAGGTGTCTGAAATGTTATTGAACCTTCAGTAGCCATAGGTGCTGAGTATTGGCGATATTTGTTGCACTTCACCGACATGGTCACATCTCCATATAAGTGAAAGATCCTTGAGTGGGACGTTAAACAACAATACAACCAAACCAACTAAGAACCTCAGTAAAGAGACCACCTCACTACACTGGCCAATGAGACCACCTCACTACACTGGCCAATGAGA
>JACSZP010044061.1:2074-14674 GCA_016161895.1 Pinna nobilis | reverse complement strand
GTAATCACCATCAAAGCTGTACAACAATATTTTTAGGAAAATGAGAGTGAGGAAGATGAGTTTTATTTGTTGATTGTTTTTCGCACTCCTATCTTTACACTCACCGAAACCGGTTACCCAACGCTACATAAATTTTTCTGATTAGTTAGGGGATGTGTAACGAAACACTCAATTTAATAGCTCACACAATGAGTTTGAATTCTGTTAATTTGAAAGTATATTGAACTGACAAAATTTCAATTTTCAGTCATTTTATGTTAACTTCTTGTTTGCAATGTGTCTTATTGGTGTTCAAAATTTATGTTAAGGTAATAGAATCTGTACAAAGCATTTTAACCAGTGGAGTGGAAATAGCATGCCCATCTTGCTTGACTTGCCCAGCTTGCCCAACCCATTATGTTGGGCATTAGGATAAGTAATGTTATGGTATGGTATTGTTGTTTAATGTCCCATTCAAGAATATTTCACTCATATGGAGACGTCACAATGTGCCGGTGAAGGGCTGCAAATTTTGCCTATGCTTGACACTGCTGGCCGGGAGGGTCTTTAACGTGCCAACACCTACTGTGACACGGGACCTCGTTTTTTACTGTCTCATTCGAAAGACAGGGACGGCCAACCGTGGAGTGGCGCTACACAACTCGAACCCAGATCTCTCGATTACTAGGACAAGTAAACTTTTGCTTTTAAGATGTCCACCGTCATGTAATATTTTAGAGGTGTCACAACTTGTTGAAGATATTTCATATGTACTTGCCCAAGGACATGTGCCCAAAACACAAATTTCCACATCCCTGTCAACTGTAGAATAAAACAATTAAGTTTGAGGTTTGAGTAACAACTATTTCTTGGACAAGAATGCCAATGATATTCTAATGAACTCAGAGCTGAAATTTAGAATAAATACCTGATTGTTATTTTTACACCCAAAAATGGTTTCCTATTATCTTGAATGCAAGTAGATGTCAGTTGGCCTTTAGATTAGATAATAGGTTCTACTCCACATACTCTTGTGTTCCTAAGTATCTATGCATTGTTTTCTTTTAGGAGAAGCATTAGTTTTAAACAGTTCCAAAAATCAAATACATGTACATCTTTTCCTAATGATGAATAAAATGCACTTCAGCTAAATCTAAAGTGACTCCATATAATGGAGCAGTAGTGGATACAATACATGTGCATAGAATATCAAATTTTAGGTGTGTAGGGAATTACAGAATTTAAATACAAGGTTCAAGGCAGAATTAGGTGTAAGCTAATATGTTGAGTTAGTATGATGTATCTCTATAATGTATGAGACAGAAAGTAACTTACCTGGTTTATCACAATTTTTGTCAAAGTCTCCCTCCAGTCCTTGTTTCCCTTTAGTCCCTGCTCCTGGGCTTGCAAGCAAAGAATCTGGTGGACTTTTAGATGACGTAGCACTTGTCTCCTGGGATTTTCCTCCCTTGGAGGGACTTTGTGGCCTTGACTGCCTGTCAGTAAGATCTATGGCCTCTGCTGATTCTACGGTTTTGGGGCGTTTTTTCTTCTTTTTCACAAATCTTGGATCCAAGGCCGAGAGAGCTGCATTTGACATACTATTTGTTAGTGTAATAATTTGAAACAAATTCTTCTTCCTTTTCCGTCGTTTTCTTTTTTCCGAATTCTTAAAGTCACCCTCTACATCTTCCCCATCACCAGCTTCCATGTCCTCCGTATTTTTCTCTGGCAAGTCAACATCACCAAAAGAACTCCCGGCTGGTTTCAAAATCCTTAACCTTTGACCTCCGAGCTTTTTTAAGATATCAATATCTTCAATGGTCATTCGGAGCTTCATCATCAGGTATCGTTTATATCTATCTCTCTGTTTTTTCTCCCTGTTCTTTTGCCTGTCAAAATCAAGAATCTCATTACCCATTTCCACGATGCCTTGACTAAATTCCACTCCATTACTTTCCTCGTTATCAAGTCCGTTCTGAATCACACCAACTTCCTCTTCGTCCATCAGATCTTCATCCGCCTTCTCCATCTTGCTACCATCCCCTTTGGACATTCCTTTCCGCTTTGTAAATATTAAGTTTTTCCTACGTTTCTTTTTTAGGTCAAGTCCCATTTCTCTAAGCTCCTGAGGTCGAAGGTTTTTCACGAGACTTTCTTCTGTTCTCCAATGCAGCTTTTTAGAAGGTTGTAGCTCAAAGTCCGATGGTAAGCCACTTTGAATATTTTGAAATTTACTTTTCCAACCTTTAATTTTTGTTACGTCAGATGTTTTTGTTGGTTTTTTTATTTGAACACTTCCTGGATCTGCTTGTTCTTTGGCCATTAATGTTAATATCAGTTCCTTTCGGTATATCCTCTGATATTTACCTAGAACTAAATGCATTCCTTGTAAACTTTGATGAATTTTGTACTGAGCCTTCAGTGCCTTTAGCCTAGCCCACTTCTTCTTGTGCACAGTCGATTGAATTTGTCTTTGTTTTTGACGCAGATTTTTCATTCTAGCCATTCCTAGAAGTAGTTGTTCATTTTTACCTATTTTTGTCTTTTTTTCAACTTTGATGTGAGCCTCAAGAGCCTCCTCATTAGGAAAGGATACAAAAAGTATTCCATCCACTTCATCAAAATCGGGATCACAATCCGCAATGATGGGAGAAAATGCATTTACCGGGGTTGTGCCATCCCCTGTGTCATCTGGTATGTCCCCAGAAGCATCTTCATCACCCATGAAATTTTCAGAACTGTCCTCACTTTGTTCTATCAATTCTTCGTCCTTCATGTGTCTAGTTGTTGGACTCCTATCTAACACCTCCTTGCCTAGCACTACTTTCAGGTATGAATCCAGTTTTTCACTCATAAAAGCACATCTCTGGTCCTTGACTGTTGTCTCTACATTTGACAGGACACTGAGTGGCCTTGGCTCTACGGTCTGTCGCTTTGTGGACATTTTAGGAATTGGTCGAGTGACAGTCGGACTTGGAGATTTTGGAGTGCCAATTTCTGGTTCACTTACACATGGCTGAGTTGAAGGAGGCTCTGCAGAGTTATCAATTTGCTCATCAAACTCTGGTATGTCCTGATGTTCATCGACCGTGTCCATCACTATCTCAAAATCCATTGTCTCAGTGTTCGCTTTATTCACATTTTCATCGCTGGTCACCTCTTTTGTCTCTTCTTTCAATATTTTGTCAGAGGGGTACGGGTCAGAAATGAGTTTCGACTGATTATCCACTCTGTTGATCACTTTGGTTTTATTTGTTGACCTCATCGGTGAGTCATCTAGAGTAAGCCGTAACTTCTCTTGTATTTTTTCAATGATGGACTTCGGAGGTGTAATACTTATTCCGTTCCCCTTTTCCACACATTGCTTGTTGTTAGGATCAGAATTCTCACTCTTTAATACTTTCTCCTTTTCACCAACTTTGCCATCTTTTTCACCATCCATCAACTTTGACCTTTCCACGGTGGTGTGCACAGGATCCTTTTCTTCCTTGTCCCACTTAACAGCAGAGTCAGATTTGGGGGAATGATAGTCATTCATAATGGCATCAAAGATATTTCTTCTTTCTTGTATGTCGATTGTTAAAGCCTCCTCCTTACCTTCCTCTAAATTGTCAACAGTGGAATCAACATTTGTGGAACCAACTTCCGTATCCATGGTGACAGTGGAAGCTGCTTCAACTTTCTGTGAGTCTTGTTCTTTTCTTTGTTGTTCTGAAGGACTGATTTCTGAATTGTCCATGGAGGATGAAGTTGCCTGATCTACAAGTATGACATCAGCAGAAGATATTGGAATTTTCTCACCATTTTCAATAAGACAATTTTCTTTCTTTGGACTCTTAGTTTTATGGGCATTTTTTGACTGTAAAAAGTCATCTGAAAAGAAATCATCATTAACTTTGTCACTAGCACTGTCACTTTCATTGTCTGTCTTATTCCCGATTTCCTTTTTCTCATCTTTTGCATCTGGCTGAAGAACTGATTTATCAGATGAGTTTAGCAATTCCTCACCTTTATGGATTTCACTTTCCTCTGTCTCATCTACAAGGTCACAGTAACTAGAACTGTCCATTAATCCTGGAAGATTTTGAGTTGAGTTCATATTACTTTTGACCTTGGCAATAAGATCAAATAGCCCTAGTGACTTGTGGTTTGACGACACCTCCTTTTTATCAGAGCTGTCCTCTTTCTTATCACTTTTTGTGGAGGATAACGAGTCTGGTTTTTTAATGTTAGTGGTGTTACAGGCATCATTTTGCCGGGTTCTATGTTTTGAACTAAGATCACTATGATTCAGGAGAGAGTTTGCAGTGGTTACAGGTTCTGATATCGCTTTACATGTTTTAGGGACAGTAAGTTCTATCTTTTTCCCTTTTCCGTTGATTTCCATTGACAGATTTACAACATCTGCATCAAGGTTTTCAGTCGGTTTTCCACTTTTCTCCTTCTCAAACTTAAGTTCTCTAACAGCACTTGTTGGAGAAGTCTGAGGTTTTTCGTCCACCTTATTTTTAAGCTTGTCCGACTTTTTTTCTGACGAGTCTTTCCCACTGGAATTTTTCCTTTTTCCTTTGGGAGATTTATTTACAGGAGGAGTTGTACTTTCACTTTCCTTTTTACCCTTCTTCTTCCCTTTACCTTTAATGTCATTAACTTCAGCCACTGCCTCAGTTTCTCCTAAACTACTGGTACTTTCCTTGACAATTTTTTCTTGTGTCAACAAAGAGTACAAATGAGAAGTTTGACATTCCGCTGTCCTTGGAGATTTTTCGTCCGGTGAGGAACCGTTACTCACATTTCCATTCACTTTTTCATCAGTTTCAATCCCAGAATGCACTGCAGGGTGTGCCTCTTTCTCGGCACTACCCTTGGGTGAACGACTACGACGTGGTGACTTGAGTGGAAACAAAATCATGTCATCAGCATACCTAACACTCGGCGATCTTATCCTCCTCCCTAGCCGCAAGTCAGCTTCCTTTGTAGGTGAAAGTGAACTACCTGACACACTCTCACTTGGTTGTTTGTACTCTGACACTGTGCTAGTCTTACTTTTAGAATCCGTGTATAATGAACACTCTTTAGAATCAACTACAACTTTGATTGGTTCCGTGACACTCACTTTTTCTGCAGCTTCTTTTACCTTTGCTTTCCTCCTCCCTTTCTTTTCAGGACTGTTTTCAGACTGGTCACAGACAGATTCATTTAATTTGTTTTTTACTGTCTTTTTATGTGGCTGTTTTCCCCCTGTATCCTCCACTCCTGACACAACATTTTTCTTTTTCTGTCTAGGACTTGGTTTTTCCTTTTCCCCTTTTGATTTACGTCCTTTGACCACTTTATCCTCTACTAACAATGAGTTAACAGAAAGCGAATTTTCCATTTTCTGGTTTTCAGAAACGAGATTAAACTTCTCTAGTTCTGCCTCTGATATTTCTTTTCTAGACACATTATTGTCTTTATTAGATTTTTTTTGATTTAATTCAGAAGTTTCAGATCTAGCACGGATTGTATCAAAAACAGCAGTACTGGTAGATTCACTATTTTCTGACAGGGACTCAAAAGACCCTGAACGCTCTAAATCTGAGCTGGACTTCAGACAGTCCCTAATACAAACTATTGGAGTCCTTGATCTTTGGTGTTTTGGAAGAGCACTAATTGCCTGGTGTATATTATCAAAAACGGTAAGCTTTTCTGAACCGCCAATATGATTTTCCTGATTTGGTACATGTACTTCTGTTTCCCCTTTTCCAACAGTTTTAGGTGCTTTTACACGAGACTTTATTTTAGACGGTTCTAGACCAGATGCAGCTATTTTATTTACATGTGTATCGTGGACACGTCTGGTTGATGCCTTCTGGACGGCGTCGCTTAGGAGTGAGTGTCTTACACCTGGTTTCAACTCTTGTGTGAGAGTTCTAGATTTAGGCGTGAGTTTGGCTTTGGTATTTGGTAGATTAGTGCTGAGATCTGAAACTAGTCGGGGAGTGCTTTTCCCACCACAGAATTTTGTTGCCACTGATTTTGACTGAGGACCAGGTGATATTCTGTCATTCCTTGACTGGTCTTGCACCTTTACCTTTGTTCTCTGAGTGTCAAGGTGACAGTCTGTCTTGCTGTTATGGTTGTGGTTTGGCTTGCCTGAAATGAAACGAACAACATTTATTAGATGTATCAAGAAAATCTAATGGTATACAGTGGCACCTAGCCTGATTACCACCTCATTTAGTATGAAATGGTATTGTTATTTAACGTCTCACTCAAGGAATATTTCCCTCATATGAAGACGTTACCACATGCCGGTGAAGGGCTACAAATTTTGCTTATGCTTGGCACTGCTGGCCCTAGAGCAGGGTGGGTTCTTTAACGTGCCAACAACAACTGTGACACGGGACCTCGGTTTTTACTGTCTCATCCGAAAGACAGGGACGGCCAACCGCGGAGTGACACTATGCGGCTCGAACCCGGATCTTACGATTAGCAGTCGAACACACTAACCACTCAGCCACGGACCCCCCTCATTTAGTAGACCAGCTCACAATAAAGACCAGCAAATATGAACCCACTTATCAATATTCTAGACTTTTTCAATCTCACTTAGTATAACATCAGACTGATCAGTACACTTTTAGCAAGTCACTAGAGTGGTTCAATTGTATAGTGTTATATCATGCTACATCTTTTAAACCAATGAATTCAGAATATGCAGTCTATAATTTGTATTAAGAGATTGTCCAAAGGAAAACGCAATCACCATATGGTCACATGTGACAGGAAGATTCTTCATTTTGTTGATTTGTGTTAGAAAACAAGATGTGTTGGTGAAATACTGATGCCCCCAGACAGCATCTATTTAGAATATTACAGCATTAGTCATATGTAGGTCAAAATCACAAGGTCAAGGTCACAAGGTAAAAAATTATGGTACCAACAGAAAGGTCTTGTCACAAGGAATACACATGTGAAATATGAAAGCCCTATCACTTACCAATCAGAAGTTATGGCTAATGTTAAAGTTTTTCAAAAGTAGGTCAAAATCAAAAGGTCAAGGTCATGAGGTCCAAAAAATATGGTACATGTACTGACAGAAAGGTCTTGTCAAAAGAAATCCTCATTTGAAATATAAAGGCCCTGTCACTTACCAATCAGAATTTATGACCAATGTTAAAGTTTCTATGGACAAACAGACGTATGGACAAAAAACTATCTCCCTGAAATTTGTTTCTGGGGGCATAAAAATAGAAGAAGACATACATTAAAGGAAGCAATGAAACAGACTCCATACACTGTCGTCATAAATATGAAAAGGAAGAAAACTTACTCTGGGTTTTAGGTACAGTCTCATCTATGCCATTTTGATGTTTGGTTTTGGCCATAATTTTCCAATCTAGACCTCGACATGGTTATTTGTCATCTACAAAATACAAATAAATATTTATCAGTAAAGTTCAGCTTAATATACAGTAAAATCTGTGTTAACTTAATCATGCAGGCACACATTGACTATGGACAGTTCATAATTACTCCAGTCAATTGCAGTTGGTTATATTGTTGTAAAATGCACACTGAGATTTGAACCCTACAACTCCTAGTTTAAAATGGGAGAATATGATGAAATCAAGACCTGTACAAATGTTTTGGCGGTCGTCGCTCATCCTTCATTCAATGGACACCTCTCTATAATGGCAAATTTAATTAAACTGGACAGTCTCTCATTTGGACAGGTTCCACTGTAATTTTTCATTTTTGTTGATTTTTCTTACTCATTTTGCACACGTATATGTATAACTCATTTATACAGATTCACTGCCTTAATGTTTATCTAAAATCATCTGAATTAGGTGCTGTATTGGGTCCGTTTTCAGGAGAACTTTCAGTTAAGTTTTTCTTTCAAATACAGTTAGTGATAGTTTTGAGCTGTAGCACGTCTACCAATATCAAATCAGATTCACTAGCACACCTTACCCACATATATTCACCTTCATATTTTTGTATGTGACACGATAATGAACAATTAAATGAACACCCTCCCTCCCACAAAAGAATGTTACATCATTCTAGAGACAAATTTTAAAGTTTAATTCATGTCAAACAAACCTGTTTCGAGATCTAGACATTTTTAATTGGTCACACCCTGTGGGTTATCTACATGTACTTGACTATAATAAATGCTCTCTCTCTCTCTCTCCCTCTCTCGATCGATCTCTCTCGATTCATGGCTGATAACTATTTAATGTAGAAACACACCCTTTCCAACTTCTGTTGAAGTCTTTTCTCTCTAGATTGTATTTCTTTTAGACCTCATTTAACACATTATACCATATCAAAGGATCACAACGGAGTATTTCATGTCCATGTCCATGTACACGTGTATAATGTATTTGACTCCCATCTCAGCAGTACCTATGTACAACACACATTAAAGTTCTTGCATAGTAACAGGGTACCTGCTTTGTTAACACTCACTACCTACACAGAAATGTTTTGTTTACCTGGATTCACTGATGCACAGCCAACTTTACAGGTGATAAACTGTATATTAGTATCAGCGGTTCATCAGTTATTTATAGAATGTAGACCTAAGTAACATTTCAAACGTAATACATGTATTTTTGTTTTCTGTATAACGACATATAATAAAGATGAAAACTACATGTAGCCTATACATGCACTTCTGTGTCTTTTCTTACTGGATTTCTCCATTTCATTTCTGATACATACTAAATGTCTACACTTTTTCAAAGTTTTCCCTGTTTTCCTATTTATTTATTTAAGTGAATGGATCAATAGGTCAAATACTATGTACATTGTAGTACATAGTGACATTTCAGAACAAAATCTATGCACACAAAACTAGTTTGTTTAAGTATCAAGATTTTCATTATAAATATGAATGCATGAATATTAGCAAAACCTTGGTGACACTAAAACAGAACTTCAGGTCACACCACTGTGAGTTCAATATTTAAGAGTTTACTCCGAGCCTACTGTACGGTCTATATAATCCATCCACTGGCCACACCTATACCTTATGTACATAGTAAATACTGACACTCAACAACCATTCCTTTAAACGTTTGCATACAATGACTCAAATTTACATGATAACCTATTTAAGTTTTGGTGATACTGATACCATTCTGTATAACATAGATTTCAAACAACAACAAGTATCCATTGCCTCTGTCAATATTTTGATTTTGATTGATAGAATTTTTTTTCATATAATTTCAGCATAATAATTTACAATAAACATTTGTTAATGTAATGTACATGTAAGGTAACTGCACCAGAGTAGGGTACAAATATGTAGCTTTTTCAGAAAACATTTATAAATTTTACCAAATATATTGAATACAGTGACTTATACCGGTATCAATATATAATTCATGACAATAGAAAAATTATTACATTAGGAGGGAATTCAAGTTAACGGTAAAAAATTTCAATGAACAGAAATGGGACACGAGTTATATTTCACTTTATAATAAACAAATAAATGTAAAATACTCAGTGATAAAGTCAGCTCTGATGCACGGTAATTCCCTGATGTACATGTATTGTGTGTGACTAGTGGAAATATTAGTGTTGTCAAGAAAAAGAGGAGAGAGAGAGAGAGAGTCAGAGAGAGAGAGAGAGTCAGAGTCAAATGATTGTGAGTATGCACAAATCCTAGGTTTAACCTCTGTCTAGAAGCTGACAAAATTTGCCCTCCCACTCAAGGTACATTTATACATTTGTATATGTATGTATTATTCCATGGGCATCTGGCAAAAATATATATTAAAGGTCAAGTCTTAATCAGACTAATATATGATCTGCCCATGATCACTTTGATCATCACATACCGGTATAACTGGGTATACTTTTTTTACATATACATGTACATGTACACATATATGTACTTACTCTTGAACTACACGTCATACATGTACCAGCGACAAATATGATAAATGCAATGTGACATCATGCAACTCAACACATATTTCACCAAAGGGATGGGTCAATTGTATAAACTTGTACATAAAAAGATTGCTGATGTTGTTGTTGTTATATCGTAGCTTACATCCCAATAAAATAATTGCTCACTTTTATGGGGATGTTACTGTATGCCAGTGAGGAGCTATACTCTGTTTTCCCTAAACTGTACAAGAAAGAGCAAATAACGGTGTAAATCTTCTCAAAAAGCATGTCAAATACCTTTAGCTTTGTCGCTAGGTAGTGCGGTTGATGTAAAAATAATCACAGAATTTTGAAATACAATGACTGTAATAACTTGTTTAAAAAAACAGAGTATACATGTACATTGTACATGTATATAGCAACAACAGAGAAGTGATGTTGCTTAAAGGTACGGATACAGACTGTGGCAAAGAATGGATTTGTACCTACATGATGGGTAGTTGAACATACTCATTATTGACCAGGGATTGTAATGGCTTCTAATGATGAAGATGTGGGTTCAAATCCACACAGTACTGTTGTTGGCTTCCCCTTTCCTTCAGATGAAATATGATAAACACCGATGTAACAAGTCACAGCAGATGTCGTTCAGAACGTTAAAGAACCCTTACCGTAAAAACGGCCATACATGCTGAACAGGCCAAATTTGTCGCACTTCACTGGCACTGGTGAGGTCTCCACTTAAGAGAAAGATTCTTGAGTGAGATGTTAAACAACAAAACAACTACATGTACACCAACCAAGCTAATCATGGAGCAAGGATGCATGGTTCTCTGTATAATACAAACTAATTAAACCTAGCTAACTTCTGGGATGCACATACTTGCCAAGTCTCCCCCATAAATAGGGAGACTCACGATTGTTTATGTAAAATTTTAATAATTTCTCATGAAAAACCACATGTCTCCCCAATTGAAAAACTTCATCCCCTACATTTATTCTTAGTAAGATTTAGAGTTTCCACCGTAGAATTAAAAAATCTCCCCCATAAAAAATTTCTCTAGGTGGGCAAGTGGGGGGATGCATCATATTTTACATGAATATGTACCATTGATCATTTCTGATTCTGCTTGATTCTAGTTAATATTATTGTACACAAAAAGTAGAAGAAAAAAAATCATAATTTTCGATCTAGAAATAATGCTATGTATCATATTATTGCTTTATTGTCCCTCTTAAGACCTTCACAATTAAAGGCTTCAAAGTTTGGCTTATTATCCAGCAATGTGGGATCATTGTTGTGCCAACACCTACTCAGGCTACTGTCAAGCGCGGATCTAGAGGGGGGAGGGGTCGAGGGGGGTCTGCACCTCCCCCTTAGAATTCGCAAAATATATACCATTATTGGTCAATTAGGCATAGATTCTCATTTTAACCGGGTTAGGTTTTTCCTTTTTACAAGTCGGACCCCCCCTGGAAAAAAATCCTTGATCCTCACATGTACTATGACAATGGATCTCAGTATCTAATGTCTCATCCAATGGACAGGAAAAACCAGCCAAGTTTCAAATAAATACAGACGAAATACGATTAATTTACGCTAGCGACTACTGATATTGATTTTGCTGTATGATCAATCACAGTACTTAACGTAGTTAACACTAGAGACCTACGGAATTCATTACTTCCTGTTTGAAATACTTTAACTATACATATACATGTATATATGCTGGTTCATACATTTACATGTATAAGTATGATACATTGTTGTTAGCCTTCCTGGATCCAAATCAACTTGGGATGGCACTAGGTTAGGTCATGTCCCTTAATTTATCTTGAAACCATGCATGCTCTATGGGCAAAGTTTCATCATGATCTGTTTGCTTATTTACACGCCTACATTTTTTCCCCATCAACCTTGACCCCCTGAAAAATAAAATCCTGGATCCATGCATATCTGAAAGTGAATACTACCACACACAGCCACAAGGGCTCTCTGAATGCATGCAAGCCCACGCACATATTCAACTTAGATTGATCATGATGAGTTGTCCCCGTCATCCATAGTGTATGTGTACATGTGAGGTGTCTTACAAAATGAGCAAATTGTAATATGTGTAGGCGTAAACAAAATTATAAAGATCTTACAGACTAGCAGATAAATGATGTAGCAGTAACATTGATCAATAAATGTAGGTGTATGTATGTAACTGGTTTGCACATGAAAAAATTAAATACATTCAAAGATTAGATATAGATTATTTGTATATCATAAGCCATATGTGCTGGGCCCAAGGCCATAAAACAACTCTCAGCCATAATTTTTAACTCAACTACAAATTTTGACTCAAATCTAGAAAATGTTCTCGACCTGAGTAATGCTGCGAGCCATAAAATAATTTTCAGACAAATTTTCTTTCTCCAGTGACAAAATTCCTAAGTATGGTCCATAGTAGACTTAAGTAATTGTCAATGAATGTCAACAGAGAAAATGTCTGCCACCTATGGTTTGCCTCAGGAGTAAAATACGCTACCAGCAAGGTATCGCTTGTCACAGAGTATTTTTGAACACGTGCAACGCTTTACATTGTACCTTTCAAGTAGAACCTTTACTGTTCCATTTATTTGACAAATATACTTTTATTGTCTTGTATTCAAAGTTTTAAGATTCAGTAGACAACGTGAGTGCAACAAACAGGGTGGTGTAAAACGGACACATCA